>CM074721.1:2851572-2947412 GCA_037306005.1 Rhinophrynus dorsalis
TACATGAATGTATGTGTGTGGGTGAACGTGTGTGCTTCACTGTATGTCTATGTGCACATGTAAGCTGGAAAGTATGTGCTTGTGCACATGTGTAATTGAGTGTATGCGTGAGTGTGTATGTGTACGTGGCTATATGTGTGTGTATGTTTCAGGGTATGTGTGTGAGCATGTGCTTGAATGTTTGTGTGAGTATGTTTGTATGTGTGCTTGAGTCTATGTGTGTCTGTGTGTTTGAGTGCGTGTGTGCATGTATACATATGTGCTTTAGTGTGTGTGTGCATGTATACATATGTGCTTTAGTGTGTGTGTTTGTGTGTGTGCGTGTATACATATGTGCTTTAGTGTGTGTGTGTGTGTGTGTGCGTGTATATATATGTGCTTTAGCGTGTGTGTGCATGTATACATATGTGCTTTAGTGTGTGTGTGTGCGTGTGCGTGTATATATATGTGCTTTAGCGTGTGTGTGTGCATGTATATGTAGCAGATCCTACCCGTTACTTGAACGCTTGTCTGGACCTCAAACTATTTATCCAAAGACTATGGACATTTATTACTGTTTGGACTCTGTGCTGTGCCTTGGCGTACAAACTGGCCAGCTATTCCCTAAGAGAAAGACTTAAATTCATAGACTTTGGATCATATACTATGTTTAATGCATGTTGAACGTTTTAGTTATTGTATGTAGTATGTTTGAGGGTTTACACACGCAACAATTACCAGTCGGCGGGGACTGGCGCGGTGTGTGTGATCAGCGCCACCAGATCGAACGTTCGGCGGTGGGGGCAAGAGGTGAAAGCTGGATCACTCAGAACCCTGGAGTAGGCATGCAAATATCTTCCATAGCCTAAAATGTGTATTGCAGCCACTCCAGCCATTTGACTATGTGTACTGTAGCTAGAACCCCTGCTATGTGTTAATTAAGCCATTGTGAACTGCATTAATCCATTCACGCTCCTCAAGTTTTTGTTCAATCTAACCCTTTTGTATCTGAAATGTAATCCTGTCTAAGTTATTGTATCTGTTAAGACCATCTGTTGCTGGCCTTTGTCTGATGTATTGTGATCGGATCACACCCTATTGTTTCTGGTTTCCACCATAAGTAAGATTTGTATATAAATATCTGTGGTCTTTGCCAATAAAGTCAAACAATCCCACCTTCCCAGCCTTCACAACTGTATTTTCCTGATCCTCCATCCTACTTATTTGATTCCTTTACTTTAGTCACAGAAGCAGAGGTCTCCCTCCTGCTGTCCACATCACCACTCACCACCTGCTCCCTTGATCCCATACCATCCCAGCTCCTCATTCCTCTGCAACACACATTAGTACCCATGCTAACTCGGGAATTCAACTCCTCCCTATCCTCTGGCATCTTCCCCTCCGCATTCAAACATTCAATAGTATCTCCAATCCTCAAAAAAAGTTCATTAGACCCCACCTCCCCATCCAACTACCTCCCCATATCCCTCTTGCCCTTTGCCTCTAAACTCCTCGAGCGCCTAGCCTACTCTCGTCTACTTAACATCCTCAACTCCCATAACACCCTGGACCCCCTGCAGTCTGGCTTTCGGCCCACTTTCTCTACAGAAACCACCCTTCTCAAAGTAACAAACGATCTCCACACTGCAAAAACCAAAGGCCATTTCTCTCTTCTTATCCTCCTAGACCTTTTGGCAGCATTCAACACAGTCGACCATACCCTTCTATCCCAGATTCTCAAATCACTTGGTATCTGCGGCCTGGCACATTCCTGGCTTCTATCCTATCTCTCTCAACGGTCTTTCTCTGTGACATACGCCAACAACTCCTCACCTCCGACTCTTCTCTCAGTAGGTGTACCCCAAGGTTCTGTTCTGGGACCTCTTCTTTTTTCTCTGTATACACTCTCCCTGGGGCAACTGATAAAATCCTTTGGCCTTAACTACCATATCTATGCAGACGATACACAAATATATCTCTCAGCACCCTCAATATCACTAGAAATACAGCAGCGGGTCTCAGATTGCCTTAACGCTGTCTCTTCCTGGATGGCTCATCGTCGCTTAAAACTTAACTTATCCAAGACCAAGCTCCTTATCTTCCCTCCTAAATCCTGCACAACACCTCCATTCTCTATAACTGTCAAAGGATCCACAATTTACCCTGTAAACAAGGCCCACTGCCTCGGGGTAACTTTGGACTCTTCTCTTTCCTTCTCCACCCACATTAACAACGTTACCAAAACCTGTCGCTTCTTTCTTCGGAATATAGCAAACATCCGGCCATTCCTCTCTCACTCTACAACAGAAACCCTCATGCATGCTCTTATCCTTTCTCGTCTGGACTACTGCAACTCTTTACTTATTGGTCTTCCTACTAACCATATCGCTCCTCTTCAATCAGTTCTTAATTCAGCCACCAGAATACTCTTCCTCTCCTCCAGAACAGTACTCACCCCACCACTCCTAAAATCACTGTCATGGCTTCCCATAAAGCGGCGTACCACATTCAAAATCCTCCTCATTACCAAGGCTCTCCATCACTTGTCCCCGCCTTATATTTCATCTTTGATATCCCACCATATATAACTAAGAGATCACCTTTTATCTCTAGCAATAGCATAATATGGAAACATTATCATTATTATCATAAGCCAAACACTGCACTTCCTCCTCTACCAGCTTGTATCTGTATGTCACCCATCCTATACTTAGATTGTAAGCTCTACGGGGCAGGGACCTCTTATCCTAGTGTATACTCACCTGTCGTTCCCCTTATGACTGCCTATATAAGCACTTAATCACCGCACTTATTGTACCCCTGCTGTATTAAATGTAATCTGTAAAGTGCCAAGTACACCGGTTAGTGCTATATAAATAAAAATATACAATAAAATACAAAAAAAAGTGAGTTATGTTTGGAGTGAACAAGGAGTCCTGGAGTCTTGTATTGCTTATGGTCTAAAGTATCCACTCTGATACCCATCTGCGCCAAGTATCCTGAATCGTCGACCGCCCGCTGCCAGTTTCCTGAGACCTAACTTAGTGCACTGTCAGGTGGCGACGTGGACTCTTCCCTGCTTCCCTGCTTCCAGCGGTCCTGCGGCTGTTTCCAGTGACGGTCCATACTTCAACTGGTGCATCTGACGGCGCTTATCTGGTGTCAAGAAGGAGAGACCCGGGAATGACGGCGGAAGGCGACGCGGTCCCTTCTCAGCTTCTCTTACAATATACATATGTGCTTTAGTGTGTGTGTGTGTGTGTGCATGTATACATATGTGCTTTAGTGTGTGTGTGTTTGTGTATACATATGTGATTTAGTGTGTGTGTGTGTGTGTGTGCATGTATATATATGTGCTTTAGTGTGTGTGTGTATATTTGGGTGTTCTATTGTGTGTACTTCAGTTTGTGTGCTCAGGTGAATGTATGTGCGAGTGTATGAGTGTTTAGGAGTGTGAGTGTATGTGTGTCAGGGTGTTTGTGTGCTTGCATGAGAGTGTGTGTTTGTATAAGTGTGTGTTTGTATAAGTGTGTGTTTGTGAATCTGTGTATGTGTGAGTGTGAATGCATGTGTTTATGTATGTGTGAGTGTGTATATTTGAGTGCATTGGTATATATGTGACTGAATTAGTGTATATGTGACTGAGTGTAAGTGTGTGTGTGTGAATGCATGATGATGTGTTTCCATGTAAGAGTGGAAGACTATGTGTGTGTTGATTAGTGAGTGAGAGTATGTGTTTTATATATGTGTGTGCATGTGACCGTGTGTGTGAATTTCTGAGTTCATGTGTGAGAGTGTGTACATGTATGTGTGTGTGCATGTGTATGCCTGTGTGAGTGTGCTTATTTGTGTATGTGTATGTGTGAATTTATGTGTATGTGTACATATGTGTATATGTATGTACGTGTGTACGTGAGTGAGTGTGTGTAAGTTTGTGTGCATGTGTACTGAGGTTAATCATAGGTTATTTTGCTGATATATCAGACTTGGGGGTTAATGAGGAGAAATCTGGATTTATAGGTTTGAATCTGAGCCCACAGGTGGAATTAGTTCTAAAAACAAACTTTACATTTAGTAGGAAAATACATTTCTGTCTTATTTGAGTGTAAAAAATACCTCTAGATTAAAAAAAAGCTTTTTATATTAATGTTAGATATTAGAAATGGGTGAAAATGTTCAGCTCAAACCAAAATCGCGGAATAATGCACTTCCTTCTTGGTGACTAATTTCCTGCAAAAAGTGCAGTTTTTCACTTTTTTCGCCTAGCTTGTTGCATTGAAATCGAAGGGGACATTGAATTTACATACAGCTCACAGCAAATGCTATTTTATTTCCCAAAGACATAGTATGAAGGGGTATGAGGGGCCTGTGTTGATGGAATGTGGGGAAACAATCAGTTGAGCAGGGAATTTTTTTGGGGGGATTGTTGACTGTGATTGAGGGGACAGTTAATAAAAAAATAAATAAATAAAATTAAAGATAAAATAAGAAATTGGTACCAGTGGTGTCCGTACACATTTTTCCAGGGGGGGCAAAGTCATAATATGACCCCCAGGCCAGCCTATCTAGCCCCTTTATTTATATGGAGGGGGGTAATTGTAGGGGGGGGCAAGTGCCCCCCTTGCCCCCCCCCCTCCAGACTCCCATGATTGGTATGGAATACGATAGAGGCAGACTGGGTCAGACTGATTCTTGACGGGATAAAGTATTTTGTAGAAGATGATTTGTAGAACTTGTTGTTAGAGGCCCAAGGCCCGAGGAAACATTGATTTGTAGGACTTAGACTTACTAGAGGCACAAGCCCTGAGGAAACATTAATTAGTTGTAGGAAATTATACTTGTGTTAGGCCCAAGCCCTGAAGAAACATTGATTTGTAGGACTTAGACTTATTAGAGGCCCAAGCCCTAATGAAACATTGACTTGTAAGACTTTAGCTTGTTAGGGTCATAAGCCCGGAGGAATCAGTGATTTGTAGGACTTAGACTTGTTAGAAACAAACACCCTAATTTGTTATTTTTTATAGACCTTTTTTTTTTTTTTTTTTTTTAAAGAACAAGCAGGTCATGTTGTGGTGGCCAGTGACTACTGGCCATTGTCAAATGCCCCGTTGTAACTGCACAATTTGCAATTGCTATTCTTGCTGCTGCTAAGTTGTTTAAGCAGCAGGATGATTAGGCAGTTGCAAGGGAATGGGATCAACAATAGCAGTAACATGGGTGATGGATGATGAAGGTTCCACTTCCTACAACTAGCTCCAGTGATGCACCTGAGGCAGTAGAAGCACCATAAATAGCCCCTAAAAGTTCAGGTATATGTGTTGAAAAGAAGAATGCCACTCCCCCAAAATCATGTTGTTACTAGAATAGTTATTGCCTCTCATCAGCAACTGCAATGTGTACAGTGTCTGTGTGGTAAATAAGGGAAACACTGGGAACAATGGGCACATCTGGACTAACATCAAACACCTGGCATAACTGTATCCAAACACCATGATACTTAGGGTCCCCAATGTGAAATCTCCCCACCAGAAACCAAGTACTGCTGCTGTCACTGTGCCCCTTGTCTACTCCCCTCTAAGGACATGGGACAATTTGTAGACAGTTTAATAGTAATGATGAATCCTCCCTGCCACCAGCTTAACGTATTCTGTGGGATGGAATCTCCTCAGATGTCTTTTGATGAGCTGCTTGTTATTATCTCCCACCGCACTGCCATGTGTAGTCAGTTCACCACATGGTGTGCAATAGGTAGACATGAACTGTCACATCCTGACATCTACTGAATGGCTATCACATGGTGTGGGAGATAAAGATAAATGAGGTGGATCACCAGAAGAAGTAGTTACATGATCTTCCTGTGCCCAGACCCTAGAGCAATAAGGTGATGGCGAGCCAGGTGTTTCGCTCGCCATTGAACTTTCAGGCTGGTTTTCTCTATTCTTTCTCCTCTTTGATTTCCGCCTCTTGTTACCTTTGGGGAGAGTCAGGGGTACAGTAACAGCGGTGCTAGATTTCTGTGGTGGGTGCTTGGCTTTAACATGTTTCACATAAATGTCATGGTGTCTGTGTTTCATGTGTGTTATCAGAGAGGTTGCACCGAGGTGTATTCCCTCCTTTCCCCTTTTCACTGATTTACCACATATTGTGCACAGTGCCGTTGGTGATGACTGCACTGTACCTGCCGGAAGAGAATAATAGTCTCACACCCATGACTTCTGGGGGTAGTGATAGGGAACAGGTGGAGAAGAATGGCCTCTTTCTTCTTGTCCTCCACATTCCCCTTCACTGTCTGTGGCAGCGGATAATGTTGCTGCTACTGCCTCAGAATCAGCACGGCAACTAGAACCAGGAGTATTGCTGGCGCTGACAAGTGGAACCTGTCCTAGTCCCTGTAACGGATGTTATCCGTTACTTAGGCCCTTGTCTGGACCGCGAACAATCTCTCTTAAAGACTATGGCCCTGTGGTCTTATTTGAACTATGATAGGGGTTCCCCTAGCATTATGCTACAAGGTTTTATGTCGAATATTGTACGTTTGTATATTGTCGAATGTCGAATATTGTATGTTTAATGTATTGAGGGATACACGAACACCGAAGCCGGTGGTTCCCCGGTTCCTTTGTTCGGGGCATCAATGCCGTCTCGAACGCGGGAAACCGGAGGCAGTGAGTCGACGCCGGATTGGTCGACGTACAACTCACTGCGCACACTGATTGGCCAGGGTTGAAGCCGCATATTCAAACTAGTGTGTACGTGCTTCAACCCCTGGCCCAGTTCTCAGATGTGTATTCCCTCTAGTCAGTCCATTGTCTTTGTCCAGACGTTGATTAATCATGTTAAGTCTACCATTGTCAATATTGCGTTCAGTAGCCCATCTCCCATTGGCTTGTTTCCTTGGGCTACCATTGGTCCCTCTGTTTCCCCTGCCATTGGTCCATTGTTCACTGTCACCATTGGTCTGTTGTATATGCCCATTGTGTTGTATTGGTCCCTGGGCCAAGCCTGCATTAGAATGCCTGGCCCTTCCCCTTCCTATTGTGGTACCACGTTGTAAACTGTATAAAAGTTGAGAGTCTTGTTCAATAAAGTGTGTTACTTCTGGAGTGAACCAGAGTCCTGCAGTCTGTCTGTTCCTGTGGTAAAAGTGGCCACTCTGCCGCCCATTCGAACCAGGTTCCTGTACGTTCGTCCGTCTGCTGCCAGGATCCCGCTACCGACCTTTGTATCCTGTCAGGCGGCAACATGGACTCTGCCCTTTGGTTTCCTGCCTAAGCTCCAACCTTCGAGTCGAGCACCGGAGTGCTCGAACGGCTAGAGATACCGACTTTGGTTCCTGCTACATTTTGCCTGATTCGGTCCTGCGCTTGTTCGACGGCGTTCGAGTGCCGTGACCCCTCCGGCAGCCGCATCCTTTCGAGGCAGAATCGGTCTTCCCGAGGTTCGATGCCGCTTTGAGTCGACCTCCGGAACGCTGATTTGCTCGACCGGTGCACTCGACGGCGCCAGTCTGGCGTCGAGAAGGAGAGACCCGGAGACTAAGACGGAAGGCGACCTGGTCTTCGTACCTCCTTCCGTTACAGTCCCACATTACTTGTTGACCCCATTCCCACTGTGTCCATGGTGGTCTGTGGCACACTAACCTGCTCCTCAGCACCCTGCTGCCCTTTCATCTCAGCAGCATCTCTGCATTATTTCACCTACTACCTCAGCATCATTGGAGGATCTAATGTGGTAACTTTTGTCCCACCAGATGCTTCACCATCACTATTACTGCTAACTCCAACCACATCAATTTCAATCCCTGAGTCTTCCTCCTCACTAGTAGATGATCCCCCTCCCTCACTCCTAACACTCTGAGTCGGAGGTCCCGGGCTGCAATCTCATCTTTAGCCCATTAGAGAAAGCAGCCATGAGAGCCTCATTATTCCAACCAACCCCAGCTGCCAGGGTACGAAACCCTATGGCATAATCCGAAACCATTCTTGTACCCTGCCATATGGACATAAGCTACTTGGCAGCCAAGGTGGAGTGCCCGGTATATCAAATACCCTTTAAAAGGATGCCACAAACTCAGGGTAATTGTTTACTATTGGTTTCTGCATCTCCTAAAGGGGATTAGCCTTTTAGGAAATCACAAGGCCCACCTTACTCCTATCAGACGGGAAGGCCTGTGGTACTATCTCCAGATACATACTGACCTGGTTCAGGAAACCTCTGCACTGGTTAGGGTCACCCCATAGTGCTGGGGAAGTGGGGCAGACCCAGTCATGCCTCTAGCAACATTGGAATCACCATTGGCAGTCTGAGCAGGGGGCGGCAGCAGCTAAAGGAGCAGCCTGCACCGGGGGTTGCTGAGGTGGTGAAGCCAGATATGCAGTACGGAGCATCAGAGTCTGGAGGGCTAACACAAACTGGTCCATGCACTGCTCTACCTGGTCCAGCCTGGAAAAAATGATTGGTGGATTGCCTGCACCTTCTGTGTTCATGGTCCTTGTGCACTGTTAGGGGACAGGAACCAGACAGACACAAAAATGTAAAGTGCAAACCACCTTTATTAAAATAACAAAAGTAATTCAAGCAAAATCATGATCCAGAAGAGTAAACCAAAAGACAAGCCAGGTCAGGAACCAAGACAAGTACTCAGACAAGCCGGGGTCATGAATACGGAGATCAGCAATGTCAGGAACAAGCCTTGAGTCAGGAACCAGAAGGGACATCAGGGGAAGCCAGGTCATGCACAGGAAATCAGGAACCCAGTAGAACACACTTGCAGCCAGAATTAGACACAAGGGCAATCAGGAAGTGAGCCAAGCGGCTTTAAATACCCTGGATGGGGTGGGCTGATAACGGTTAGATGAGTAACCATGGAAACTGAGTGGTCAAGGCAGTTTGTCAAGCCTGTCAGGCTGACTCAGCCTTACAGGAGAAGGAAAGGCAGCGATAATCAACAACAGAGCTCTAGAGTAGCTCAGGCAGCGATAATCAACAACAGAGCTCTAGAGTAGCTCAGGCAGCGATAATCAACAACAGAGCTCTAGAGTAGCTCAGGCAGCGATAATCAACAACAGAGCTCTAGAGTTGCTCAGGCAGCGATAATCAACAGCAGAGCTCTAGAGTTGCTCAGGCAGCAGTAATCAACAGCAGAGCAAAGCAGCTCAGTCAAACCATGGCAAAAATCAGGCAACCACATGGTTTTCGTGAATTATTTAACGGGAACGCAATGGGACATTTCTACCATCCGTATCAGAAATATGTGGAATCAAATTATTGCTAAATTGCATTTATGGAGGGCTTCACCTTACACTTTCTTGGGAAGGATCAAAGCAATAAAAATGGTTATTCTCTCAAAGTTTTTATATTTATTCTGGACTCTTCCCATATCATTCATAAATCTGATTTACTGGGGATACAAAAGTGACTCTTTAAATTTATTTGGGCACAAAAACACTCACAAATCACAAGAAAGTCACTTTTTTTTAGCAAAAATGTATGGTGGCATGTTGATTCCCAATTTATACTACAATTATATATCTACCCAACTGTCACATCTTTCCTTTAACTATGACTTTCCTTCCCTCAGCCCCAGATGGTGGAACTGGAGAGCAGAGCGTGTCAGTGCGGTCCTACTCCAGGCAGAGGCGTGATATCTCTGATCAGATGTTGGAATCCACAAAACTTGGCCTAACGAGTGGGAATAAGAACAAATTTAAAAGAAAATTAATTTAATTTTGGTAAAAATTATCACCCCTTTCTAATTTATCAGTCTTTGGTTGAAATTCTTGTGAACTAGTTCATTTATAGAAATTAAATGCAAAGAATATTTTTAAAGGGATAGTAATACTTCATTTTATCTTTATTTTATATTGTAGGCATTAAAAAAACATGAAGAATGATGTAAGTCTTATCTCTCAAACCTTTATGGTTTGAGAGATATTCACAAGCAAAGTTTCCCCTCCCGCCCCTTTTACCTAGTGTAAGCCATCTCTTCTCAGATGTGGAATCCAGTCCATAGACCAGACAGATAACAGCAAGGGATAATCTTCTTCCTATGAGAACAATGAAAGCCCTGCCCCCCTTGACAAGTTTTTCAGGTTTTTCCCTTATCTTAATTGAAGATTGTCCCTCTCTGCAGTCTACCTGGGCACCTCCCTTCTGATCTGGCTGAGCAGTGTTACATCAGTAAAAGGGACGGGAGGGGGACACTTTATCATTGAATTACTCTTGTACTACAACTCTGACAGAATTCTGGCATTTCTTCTATGTGTGTGTTCATCCATAATTCCTATATTTCTCATTTATTGCACAAACACATATTATATACCATTTTTTAAAGGGAAGAAAGGGCTTTCATTTGATGTGACATATACAAATTCTCATTTATTATTAAAAAATAAAAAAATTACAAAACAAAAAAAACACTTTTTTTTTTACAGTTTTGGCAGTAATAATATGTTACATAATTGGCTCAGCTTAAGAAAAGTCATTAAAAATAATGTAATTGTCCTGATGGACTCACCTATGAGGCTTGCCTTGGCGCGGCAGGTGAGCTTACATTCAAATGGCCATTGGAGTGAAACTGAAAGCCTCCAGTGATTTAAATGTGCATAGGGATTTGGGACAGAGCACAGATATTTGCCCTATTAGTGTTAATAAGTGTGTAGAGGTTTATAAAATACCACTTCCTGTCTCATTAGAGATTTAATATTATTATTAATTTAGTTTTAATGTATTTTTTTATTTGTTTAATTTTAAGTTTTTTTTAAATTCGTCCGAATAATTCGGCTATTGACGAATTTTGCCCAAGTCGAACAGGTCCGGTCCAAAATTCGGATCCTTCGTATGGGAAAAAAAAATTTGTCCAAAATCGAATTTTACCGAAAATGTTTGCCTTGCACAAGTCTAATATTTTTGATCTAAAAGTTTTTAATGAGACACTAAAATGAAAGAGCTCTGTTTATCTAGGAAAAAAAATCCCTGTGTCTAATTCTGAATCTTCGTTAGGAGTTGGAATCCCGCTTGTAAAAGTATATCACTAATTTGTGGATTTTTAATTTCTGACTGGGATAAGCGAAGTTGTCAGGAATGCTAGGTGGGTATGGTGGGTGGGGATCTGGAAGAGAAAAAATGGAGGGAAATATTTAATGGAACTCACAAATGATCATTAAACTCCATCCTTCTAGAACAGACATATAAAATGCTTCATCGTACTTACCTTGTCCCATCGAGATTATCTAGAAAGCACACGGACGCATCTGCTGTTTGTTATAGAGGTTGTAACTTGAATAAACATATATGGTGGGATTCAGAAAAAGCATCCCGCATTTGGGAAAAAAACAAATGATCTCCTAAATAGGGATGGGCAAAACTTTACGCCGTGTTCCCGTGGGAAAGTTAGTGAAAACCACGTTGTTATCCGCTTTTTCACCAGAAAATCTTCTTTAAAACTAGAGCTTACAATTTTCGCATCTTTCGCCCATTGGCCAAAATTTTTCGCCATTTTTTCAATGGCTATAAAGTTTCCGCCCATTGATTTACATTGTTTTTGGACTTCCGCTATAAAAATGTGACGTTTTCGTTGAAGGCAGACACAATAGAAACAGATACAGAGCGAGATAGATGCGCTGTGCTCTTCTCTTGTGATATTTTGCAAAAATTGAGGCAGGACAGGCTTATAGTGACTCCTATCATTATGGACAGGGTGAAAAATAACCACTAGAGGAGCTGGAAGGACCCTTATGTGTCCACTGGGTCTGAGGAGGAGGAAGTGACCAGCAGTACTGAGCCAATACTGTCTAGTCCCCATATATCACCCCAAGGGATCTTGGGGAATTTAATGAGAAGGGAGGGAGAAAAGGGAATGGGAAAGGAGGGAGAAAAGGGTAGTACTAGTGAGAGCAGGACAGGTCAGCTGCCTGTGCCTACTGCAAGACGTGCTTCCCCTGCTGCCAGTGCCACCATTGCTGTACCTGCAGCCACGAGTGTTTTACCTGCTGCCAGATGTGCTGCCATTAGTGTTGAACTGCTGCCAGATGTGCTGCCACTAGGTGTTGAACCTGCTGCTAGTACTGAACCTGCTGCCACTAATACTTTGCCTGCTGCTAGTGTTTCTTGTAGTATTCAGGGGGGAAGGAGAAAATGATGCCAAGTTTGACAGCAGGGGACCCTCTGTCACATTGCTCGTCACCTCCTCCAAGCAGCAGTGAGATGCCCGTAATAGAGCAGCAGCATGTAGGAACTAGTGGTGGTGGTAGAAGAGACATTGATGGCCTTTTTATCAGAAACTGAGAAGGAATGGGAGACAGGGATGAGGATGGGCATCACCACCACCACTAGCAATCAGCTTTTGGAATTAGTGAAAATTGCAACTGATCTAACTTCTGCTGCTGCTGAGATGAAAGGGCAGCAGGATGCTGAGGTGCAGGCTAGTGTGACACAGACCACAGTGGACACAGCGGGAATGGGAGACAAGGATGAGGATGGGCATCACCACCACTAGAAGTGACATCTTGGAATTAGAGGAATTTGCAACTGCTCTAATTCCTTCTGATAGATGAGAGTTGATACCGTGTTAACCGTAGAAATACAGGATGCAAAATTTTTTTGTAAAGTTGATACCTTTATTGGATAACTAAACAGATTTAAAATGCAAGCTTTCAAGACTTCTTAGGTCTCTTCCTCAGGCATGTTATACAGATAAATATGAAAACTTCTCTCTTAAATACAAGTACACATCACATTGTTTATAATGGAAATCAGATAACAACGTTAGTCCAGATACCAATTCCTTGATCAGTCAATGGTAGAGGATGTGATTTAAATAGCATTTTTCCTCTGGGTCCAGGTATTTATGATTCCAGAGGGACTGTCGTAAAAGTTAATTCACCATTAAGTAGTGTGACAGAAATTCCCTGTCCCTGTTCATGCCATAGGTCAAAGAGTCAAATTGTAACATTAATTTTACCTCCCATAATTTTCTGTCCCTCTGATTGCGAAATTGTCCCATTAGTACAGTCAATTTAATATCCCTGATACTGTGCCCACTTTGGCAAAAATGTTCTCCCACTGGTGTCTCTGTCTGTTTGTTGTTAATGCTGGATCTGTGGGAATTAAACCTCTTATGTAATTTCTGTCCCGTTTCCCCCACATAAAGAGCTGTTGGGCATTTTGCGCACATGATAAGGTATATTACATTGGATGATTTGCAGGTGAAATTACCATTGATCTTATGGTGTAACTGGGTGTTTGGTATGGGTATCTTGTCTGTGGTATAAATGTGTGCACAGGTTTTACACCTACTTTGTAGGCAGGGTAATGTGCCATTTTTTGTGTTTTTGTTCAGGGCACTCCTTACCATCAGTTGCTTTAAATTGGGAGGCTGTCTGAAGGAGAGTAAGGGAGGCTGTGGAAATATGTTCTTAAGTCTTTCATCTGTGTGTTAGGTTGCTTGAAGTTCTCTTGATATTTTGCGCAGACCTTCAACCTGGGGGTGGTAAGTGACAACAAGTAGCACACGGTTTCCCTTATGCTGTTCTTTGTAGCTCAACAGATCTTTTCTTGGTATGTGAGTAGCTTTCTGTATCTGACTGTCAATAATCCTTGCACTGTAACCCTGTCTTATAAAGTCCCCTCTGAGTTTCTGGAGGTGCTTGTCACGGTCCGCCATGTCAGAACAGATGCGATTATATCTGATGGCCTGGCTGTATATGATGGAGTTCTTTGTGTGTTTTGGGTGAAAGCTATCATTCCTCAGGTAGGTTGGTCTGTCTGTTGGTTTACGGTACAAGGATGTGTGGATTGAGTTGTTCTGAATACTGATAGTCGTGTCTAGGAAGTGAATGTTTGTGCGTGAGTGACTGAGTGTTAGATTGATACTGGGGTGTAATGCATTGTAATTTTTGTGGAATTTGAGAAGTTCCTCTTCACTGGCTGTCCAGATGATAAGAACATCATCTATGTAGCGGTGATAGACCAGGGGTTTTGTCTGGCAGGTGGACAGGAAGTCCTCTTCTAACTTTGCCATGAACAAGTTGGCATATTGTGGTGCCATTCGGGTACCAATTGCAGTCCCCATTTTCTGGAGGTAGAGGTCCTGTCCAAATTTGAAGTAGTTGTGGGTGAGTATAAAGTGTATGAGTTTTGTTATTGGTTCCGTGGCTGTGTTATTTCTTTCTAGATATTCTTGGCATGCTGCTATGCCATCTGTGTGTGGAATGTTGGTATAAAGGGATTCTACATCCATAGTGGCAAGGATGGTGCTCTCTGGAATGGGGCCCAAGTCTGCTAGTTTGTTCAAGGACTTCCTGTCCACCTGCCAGACAAAACCCCTGGTCTATCTCCACTACATAGATGATGTTCTTATCATCTGGACCGCCAGTGAAGAGGAACTTCTCAAATTCCACAAAAATTACAATGCATTCCACCCCAGTATCAATCTAACACTCAGTCACTCACGCAATAGGCAACTCTCTGATGAAAGATACTATATGAAACTACAAGAGGATCCCACAAAAAAATATACAAAACAACTTAACATGATCATAAAAGAACTGCCCTCCAACATTGGAGAACAGATAAGGTCCCTAATACCAACAGATCCAAAAGCGGATTTTTCCTACATGTTACCAAAAAATACACAAAGAAGGAAACCCGGGAAGACCCATTATTTCAGGAATTGGCACACTCACAGAAAATATCTCTGGCTGGGTAGAAAATACCCTGAAACCCCTGGTAAAACGAACACCCAGCTTCCTTCAAGACACCACGGATCTCTTGAACAAACTAGCAGACTTGAGCCCCATTCCAGAGAGCACCATCCTTGCCACTATGGATGTAGAATCCCTTTATACCAACATTCCACACACAGATGGCATAGCAGCATGCGAAGAATATCTAGAAAGAAATAACACAGCCACGGAACCAGTAACAAAACTCATACACTTTATACTCACCCACAACTACTTCAAATTTGGACAGGACCTCTACCTCCAGAAAATGGGGACTGCAATTGGTACCCGAATGGCACCACAATATGCCAACTTGTTCATGGCAAAGTTAGAAGAGGACTTCCTGTCCACCTGCCAGACAAAACCCCTGGCCTATCTCCGCTACATAGATGATGTTCTTATCATCTGGACCGCCAGTGAAGAGGAACTTCTCAAATTCCACAAAAATTACAATGCATTCCACCCCAGTATCAATCTAACACTCAGTCACTCACGCACAAACATTAACTTCCTAGACACGACTATCAGTATTCAGAACAACTCCATCCACACATCCTTGTACCGTAAACCAACAGACAGACCAACCTACCTGAGGAATGATAGCTTTCACCCAAAACACACAAAGAACTCCATCATATACAGCCAGGCCATCAGATATAATCGCATCTGTTCTGACATGGCGGACCGTGACAAGCACCTCCAGAAACTCAGAGGAGACTTTATAAGACAGGGTTACAGTGCAAGGATTATTGACAGTCAGATACAGAAAGCTACTCAAATACCAAGAAAAGATCTGTTGAGCTACAAAGAACAGCATAAGGGAAACCGTGTGCCACTTGTTGTCACTTACCACCCCCAGGTTGAAGGTCTGCGCAAAATATCAAGAGAACTTCAAGCAACCTTACACACAGATGAAAGACTTAAGAACATATTTCCACAGCCTCCCTTACTCTCCTTCAGACAGCCTCCCAATTTAAAGCAACTGATGGTAAGGAGTGCCCTGAACAAAAACACAAAAAATGGCACATTACCCTGCCTACAAAGTAGGTGTAAAACCTGTGCACACATTTATACCACAGACAAGATACCCATACCAAACACCCAGTTACACCATAAGATCAATGGTAATTTCACCTGCAAATCATCCAATGTAATATACCTTATCATGTGTGCAAAATGCCCAACAGCTCTTTATGTGGGGGAAACGGGACAGAAATTACATAAGAGGTTTAATTCCCACAGATCCAGCATTAACAACAAAAAGACAGAGACACCAGTGGAAGAACATTTTTGCCAAAGTGGGCACAGTATCAGGGATATTAAATTGACTGTACTAATGGGACAATTTCGCAATCAGAGGGACAGAAAATTATGGGAGGTAAAATTAATGTTACAATTTGACTCTTTGACCTATGGCATGAACAGGGACAGGGAATTTCTGTCACACTACTTAATGGTGAATTAACTTTTACGACAGTCCCTCTGGAATCATAAATACCTGGATCCAGATGAAGAATGCTATTTAAATCACATCCTCTACTATTGACTGATCAAGGAATTGGTATCTGGACTAACGTTCTTATCTGATTTCCATTATAAACAATGTAATGTGTACTTGTATTTAAGAGAGAAGTTTTCATATTTATCTGTATAACATGCCTGAGGAAGAGACCTAAGAAGTCTTGAAAGCTTGCATTTTAAATCTGTTTAGTTAGCCAATAAAGGTATCAACTTTACAAAAAAATTTTGCATCCTCTAATTCCTTCTGATGCTGAGACCCAAGGGCAGCAGGATGCTGAGGAGCAGGTTAGTGTGCCACAGACCACCGTGGACACTGTGGGAATTGGGTCAACATGCGAGGTGGGACTAGGACAGGTTCCACTTTTCAGCAGTAGCAATACTCCTGATCCTAGTTGCAGTGCTAAATCTGAGGCAGTAGCAGCAACATTATCCGCTGCCACAGAAAGTGAAGGGGAATGTGGAGGACAAGAAGAAAGAGGCCATTCTTCTCCACCTGTTCCCTATCCATCCCCCCAGAAGTCATGGGTGTGGGACTATTATTCTCTTCCGGCAGGCACAGTGCAGTCATCATCAACAATGGTATAGTGCAAAGTTGTGACAAGTTAGTGAAAAGTGGAAAGGAGGGAACACATCTTGGCACAACTGTCCTGATATCACACATGAAACACAGACACCATGACATTTACTACAAACATGTTAAAGCCAAACACCCATTACAGAAATCTAGCACCGCTGTTACTGTACCCCCTGACTCTCCAGAAAGGTGGCGATCAAAGAGGAGGAAGAATAAAGAAACCCAGACAGACACTGGAAGTTCCATGATGAGTGAGACAACTAGCTCACCATCAGCATCACCTTCTTCCTCTAGGGTAACAAGTACATCTTCTGCCAATCCACCTCATTCATCATTGCCTCCCCCGCCAAATGATAGCCACTCTGTTAATGTTAGGATATGGCAGTTCTTCTCTACCCATTGCACACTGTGTGGTGTACTGACCTCACATGCCAGTGTGGTGGAGGAGAATCGATACCAGGTCATCAGGTGGCATCTGAGGAGATTCCATCCCGCAGAATATGCTAGGATTCTGGCAGGGAGGGTTCATCATTACTATTAAACTGTCAGCAAGTTGTCGTGTGTCTTTAGAGGGTCTGGATAAGGGGTACAGTGACAGCGGTAGAACTTGGTTTCAGGTGTCATGTAGTGTTGAGCGAGCATGCTCGGCCGATGCTCGGATCGGCTCGAGCATCGCTCTGCTCGGCACATGGCGGTACTCGTACGAGTACCGCATGTGCTCGCCCGCCATGTTCGGGTCTCCTCCCCGCACGTTTTGCAGCTGCTGCGCAGCCAATAAACGTGCAGGGAGGCTCTGACATCGGTGTAATGCCAGCAGCCATGTTGGCTGCTGGCATTACACTGATTGGCTGGCCAGAACCCGTGGTCGGGTGCTGTATAGCACCTGACCATCGAGTTCGGCTCAGTCTGAGCCAGGGAGAGCTGAGGATAGGAAGGGAAAGGCAGTGTAGGGAGGAAAAAAACAAAAATTGTGAAAAAAAAGAACCAAAAGTCCTTTTTAGGACTACTGTGTGTGGGGGCAGCAGGTTATTTTGTGTGGGGGGAAAAAAAAAAAAAAAAAAAACATTCTATTTAGTGTGAAAAGTTGCAGATTAGAGCACATTCTGTTTAGTGTGCAAAGTTGCAGATTAGAGCACATTCTGTTTAGTGTGCAAAGTTGCAGATTAGAGCACATTATGTTAAGTCTTCAAACTAAAATATCAAAGTCACATATTTCATTCAGTGTGCGTCGCCGCAGTTTAGCAGCACATTCTGTGTACTGTGCAGAGTTGCAGAATAGGAAGAAATACTGTTAAGTCTTCAAACTAAAATATCAAAGTCACATATTCCATTCAGTGTGCTTCGCCGCAGTTTAGCAGCACATTCTGTGTACTGTGCAGAGTTGCAGAATAGGAAGAAATACTGTTAAGTCTTCAAACTAAAATATCAAAGTCACATATTCCATTCAGTGTGCTTCGCCGCAGTTTAGCAGCACATTCTGTGTACTGTGCAGAGTTGCAGAATAGTAAGAAATACTGTTAAGTTTTCAAACTCAAATATTAAAGTCACATATTCCATTCAGTGTGTTTCACCGCCGTTTAACAGCCTATTCTGTGTACTCTGCACAGTTGCAGAATAGTAAGAAATACTGTTAAGTTTTCAAACTCAAATATTAAAGTCACATATTCCATTCAGTGTGTTTTACCGCCGTTTAGCAGCCTATTCTGTGTACTCTGCACAGTTGCAGAATAGTAAGAAATACTGTTAAGTTTTCAAACTCAAATATTAAAGTCACATATTCCATTCAGTGTGTTTCACCGCCGTTTAGCAGCCTATTCTGTGTACTCTGCAGAGTTGCAGAATAGTAAGAAATACTGTTAAGTTTTCAAACTCAAATATTAAAGTCACATATTCCATTCAGTGTGTTTCACCGCCGTTTAGCAGCCTATTCTGTGTACTCTGCACAGTTGCAGAATAGTAAGAAATACTGTTAAGTTTTCAAACTCAAATATTAAAGTCACATATTCCATTCAGTGTGTGTCACCGCCGTTTAGCAGCCTATTCTGTGTACTCTGCACAGTTGCAGAATAGTAAGAAATACTGTTAAGTTTTCAAACTCAAATATTAAAGTCACATATTCCATTCAGTGTGTTTCACCGCCGTTTAGCAGCCTATTCTGTGTACTCTGCACAGTTGCAGAATAGTAAGAAATACTGTTAAGTTTTCAAACTCAAATATTAAAGTCACATATTCCATTCAGTGTGTGTCACCGCCGTTTAGCAGCCTATTCTGTGTACTCTGCACAGTTGCAGAATAGTAAGAAATACTGTTAAGTTTTCAAACTCAAATATTAAAGTCACATATTCCATTCAGTGTGTGTCACCGCCGTTTAGCAGCCTATTCTGTGTACTCTGCAGAGTTGCAGAATAGTAAGAAATACTGTTAAGTTTTCAAACTCAAATATTAAAGTCACATATTCCATTCAGTGTGTTTCACCGCCGTTTAGCAGCCTATTCTGTGTACTCTGCACAGTTGCAGAATAGTAAGAAATACTGTTAAGTTTTCAAACTCAAATATTAAAGTCACATATTCCATTCAGTGTGTTTCACCGCCGTTTAGCAGCCTATTCTGTGTACTCTGCACAGTTGCAGAATAGTAAGAAATACTGTTAAGTTTTCAAACTCAAATATATAAGTCACATATTCCATTCAGTGTGTTTCACCGCCGTTTAGCAGCCTATTCTGTGTACTCTGCACAGTTGCAGAATAGTAAGAAATACTGTTAAGTTTTCAAACTCAAATATTAAAGTCACATATTCCATTCAGTGTGTTTCACCGCCGTTTAGCAGCCTATTCTGTGTACTCTGCAGAGTTGCAGAATAGTAAGAAATACTGTTAAGTTTTCAAACTCAAATATTAAAGTCACATATTCCATTCAGTGTGTTTCACCGCCGTTTAGCAGCCTATTCTGTGTACTCTGCACAGTTGCAGAATAGTAAGAAATACTGTTAAGTTTTCAAACTCAAATATTAAAGTCACATATTCCATTCAGTGTGTGTCACAGCCGTTTAGCAGCCTATTCTGTGTACTCTGCACAGTTGCAGAATAGTAAGAAATACTGTTAAGTTTTCAAACTCAAATATTAAAGTCACATATTCTGTGTAAGATGAAGAAGGTGGGTAAAAAGGGACGGGGAAGTGGACGTGATCCTGAAAGTTCAGGGCGCGGGTCAGGACGCGGAGAAACTGTGCCTGGTGCCAGAGCACAAGAAAGAAAGACATCCACCATACCTAGCTTCATGTGTAATTTTACAGGGCGTCGCAGGACATCACTCTCGAGTTCCGACCACTGCGAACAGGTGGTCGGTTGGATGACAGCTGATACTGCTTCCAGTCGGTTAAGCACCACCCTGTCTTCCACCAAGTCCACTCTCAGTAGCCAAGAGTCTGGTCAAAATAATCCTCACTCTGATCATCCTTCCTCCCACCATACACGGTCTGGTCAAAGAAGTGATCCCACACTGGGATATAGTGAGGAGCTCGTCTCATCACCAATCCTTCATTTGACCCTCTCTCCAAGCACGCTTGCAGAGGAACATGACATCTTGTGCCCTGATTCACAACCTCTAGAGGCTACCCAATCACAAGAAGATGACAGATGTGAACGGCATTTAAGGTCAAAGGAAGTAGTGGATGATGATGATGATGATGAGACACAGTTGCCATTAAATCAACCACTATTTCCGTCTCAAGACCTTGTTGAGGAGAATGTTATACAGTTGTCAATGACTGAGTATGTGGTGGGATCAAGACTTGAGGAGGATGATCAGAGTGAGGAAGTGGAGGAGGACTTGGTGGACGATGAGGTGACTGACCCCACCTGGGAAGGTGTAGAGCCGAGCGGTGACAGCAGTCCTGAGGGTGAGCCATCTGCAGCACCGCAACAGGCTGGAAGAGGCAGTGGTGTGGCTACAGAAAGAAGGCGGACCGCACCAAACCGGCCCGCAAATGTTCCACGGAGCACCCCCTTGCGTAAATCTCCCTTGCCAAAGGGTAGGTGTTCCGCGGTATGGCGTTTTTTTAAGGAAAGTGCGGACGACAAAAGAATTGTAGTTTGCAACCTGTGCCACACCAGAATGAGCCGAGGCATGAACACTAGAAACCTCACCACCACCAGCATGATCCGACACATGGCATCCAAGCACCGTAGTAAGTGGGAGGAACGCCTGGATCGCCCATCTGTGTCTGCAGGCCACACCACTGCCTCCTCTTCCCCTGTTTTCGGTGCCGGCCAATCGCCTGTCGAAGGCGCAGGCCCGCATACCTCCCGCCCTGCACCTGTACCATCTGAAGCACCATCAGCGACCACATCCACTTCCCTGTCCCAGCACAGCGTCCAAATGTCGTTACCCCAGGCATTTGAGCGCAAGAGAAAGTACCCAGCCACCCACCCACAGGCCATAGCACTAACCTCACACCTTTCCAAATTACTGGCCATCGAAATGCTGCCATTTAGGCTTGTGGACACTGAGTCCTTCCGCAGCCTGATGGCAGCAGCTGTCCCTCGGTACGCGGTCCCCAGCCGCCACTACTTTTCCCGGTGTGCCATCCCCGCATTACACCACCATGTGTCCCGTAACATCACCCGTGCCCTGACCAACGCAGTTACTGGGAAGGTCCACTTAACGACTGACACATGGACAAGTGCTTGTGGCCAGGGACGCTACATTTCCCTGACGGCACACTGGGTGAATGTCGTGGAGGCTGGGAGCGACTCGGACCCTGGGATGGCACGGGTGCTACCCACGCCGAGGATTGCGGGCCCTACCTCCATCAGGGTTTCCGCCAGCACCTACGTTATTGGCTCCTCCTCCTCCGTTTCCACCTCCGAATTCTCTACACGCAGCGCCACTCCCCCATCAGCCAGTAGCTGGAAGCAGTGTAGCACTGCAGTGGGGAAGCGTCAACAGGCCGTGCTGAAGCTGATCTGCCTTGGGGACAAACAGCACACGGCCTCAGAGCTGTTGCAGGGGATTAGTCACCAGACCGAGCAGTGGCTCTCGCCACTCAACCTGCAACCAGGCATGGTTGTGTGTGATAATGGGCGTAACTTGGTGGCGGCTTTGGAGCTCGGCAAGCTCACACACGTACCATGCCTAGCGCATGTATTTAATTTAGTGGTTCAGCGATTTCTAAAAACCTACCCCAATGTGCATGATCTCTTGACCAAGGTGCGCCACGTGTGTGCACATTTCCGTAAGTCATCTACAGCTTCGGCCGGCCTGTTGAAGCTGCAGCAGCGCTTACAATTGCCAGCTCACCGGCTGCTGTGTGACGTGAGCACGCGCTGGAACTCCACCTTCCACATGTTGGCCCGGCTTTGTGAGCAGCAGAGGGCAGTAGTGGAGTACCAGCTGTTACACGGTCGTCGCCTCTCCGTTCAACTTCCTGTAATCAGAAGTGAGGAGTGGGAATGGATGTCAGACCTCTGCGAGGTTTTACGCAATTTTGAGGAATCGACACAGATGGTGAGCGGCGATAACGCTATTATCAGTGTAACCATCCCACTTCTGTGTCTACTGAAACGCTCGCTGCTCACAATTAAAACCGACGCTTTGCATGTGGAAGAGGTGGAAATGGGGGAGGAAGAGCTTACACAAGGTGATAGCCAGAGCACCCTCACTTCGTCTTCTCAGCGACAATTGGAGGAGGCGGAGGAGGAGGAGGAGGAGGAGGAGGAAGACACGGTTGCCTCCGCTACAGAGGGTAGCCATGGAACTTTAGTTCCATCTCTTCAGCGTGGGTGGGCAGAAGAGGAGGAAGAGGATGAGGATATTGAGAGTCATCCTCCTGGTGAGGACAGCGAAATCTTGACTGTTGGTACTCTGGCACACATGGCTGACTTTATGTTAGGCTGCCTTTCCCGTGACCCACGCGTTATACGCATTTTAAACAACACGGATTACTGGGTGTTCACCCTTCTGGACCCCCGCTACAAAGAGAATTTCTCATCTCTCATTCCTCCGGTGGAGAGGACAAGCAAAATGGTGCAATACCAGAAGGTTCTTGTTGAAAAATTGCTCCAAAATTTTCCATCTGACAACGCTGGCGGCAGAGTACGTGCTACCTTGGCCAACAGAGAAGGGGAGAAAAGGGGAGCACACAGCAGTTCCGAGAAAGGCAGGGCAACACTCTCCAAGGCGTGGGACACCTTCATGACACCCCGCCAGCACCCTCACCCTGATGCGCAGCCTAGTGTCACAAGGAGGGAAAAGTTTTGGAAGATGGTGAAGGAGTACGTAGCAGACCGTGTCAGCGTCCTCAATGATCCCTCTGTGCCTTACAACTACTGGGTGTCCAAGCTGGACACGTGGTATGAACTGGCACTCTACGCCTTGGAGGTGCTGGCCTGCCCTGCCGCCAGCGTTCTGTCTGAGCGGGTATTTAGTGCTGCTGGTGGCATCATAACAGATAAGCGTATCCGCCTTTCCACCGACAATGCTGATAGGTTGACACTTATAAAAATGAACAAGGCCTGGATTTCCCCTGACTTCTCCACTCCACTGGAGGAAAGCCCCGGGGGAACATAAACTCACTTTATATATGTTATTTACAATGATGGGAATACTCTGTATTCCCATTCACCCCTTCCACCCAAAAAACGGGTATATGGTTGACTCTTAATCTTCTCATCCTCCTCCTCCTCTTCCATATGCCCTGGGATATAATTTTTATATAGGGCCAGCTCACCAGCGGGCCCTGTGCTATAATTTTTATATAGGGCCAGCTCACCAGCGGGCCCTGTGATATAATTTTTATATAGGGCCAGCTCACCAGCGGGCCCTGTTTGACAATTTTTATATAGGTCAGCTCACCAGCGGGCCTTCTCATATAATGTTTTATTGGGTCAGCTCTCTAGCGGGCCCTCTCATATAATGTTTTATAGCGTCAGCTCACTAGCGGGCCTTCGCATATAATGTTTAGGATGGTCAGCTCTGCAGCAGACCCTCACCCATAATGTTTTAGATGGTCAGCTCAGCGCACGTTTCCCTCTTAATCATGGCCTCAGTTCTGAAAATCAAGGAAATTTTTGGGAGAATTTGCCTCTGCGCACGTTTCCCTCTTAATCATGGCCTCAGTTCTGAAAATCAAGGAAATTTTTGGGAGAATTTGCCTCTGCGCACGTTTCCCTCTTAATCATGGCCTCAGTTCTGAAAATCAAGGAAATTTTTGGGAGAATTTGCCTCTGCGCACGTTTCCCTCTTAATCATGGCCTCAGTTCTGAAAATCAAGGAAATTTTTGGGAGAATTTGCAGATGATATACAAGTAAATATACAGCAAATACTGTTTGGTAACAATTTTTCGCCTAAAGTCGTTTTTATTTTCCTTTTTGTGTGTTTTACGATCAGTCTGTAAAAATGGCGTACTACGGGCGAAAGATCGTTCCCAGCAGCGATGTTGGAGTCCAAGATGCATCCAGACATCCTCCCTATGCTGTCCCTGAACCATTTCTGTGGTGTTTCCATCCTTTTCTTCCATTTTCCTATGGACCAGGCACCCTCCCCTCATCAGAGCAGGGGGTGCCTGGTGTAATGCTCGAGTCCTCCCATTGACTTCAATGGGGCTCGGGTGCTCGGCCGAGCACTCGAGCCTCAGGGGGTGCTCGGTCAGAGCACCCGAACACCCGAGCATTGGGGTGCTCGCTCATCACTAGTGTCATGGTCTTTGGATACAGTTGTGCCCCCAGATGTTATTTACCACACACACTGTACACATTGCAGTTGCTGAGGAGACCCACTGTTCCTGCTCTCAAGGGAAAAATTATATTTTAATAACAACACACCCATGATGATTCTGGAGGAGGGGCAGGCGGAGAAGATTTAATGGCCAACTTGTTCTTTCCTCCACAAATACTGGGAGCTACTTATTCTGCTGTTGCTGCCTCAGACGCATCACTGGAGCCAGTCGTGGCAAATGGAACCTTCATCATCCATCTTCCATGTTACTGCTATTGTTGATCCCATTCCCTTTCAGCTGCCTAATCATCCTGCTGCTTAAACAACTCAGCAGCAGCAATACGAACACCAGTTGCAATTCAGGACTCAGGAGGACATTTGACAGTGGCCACTGGCCAACATGACCTGCTGGGATTAGGCCAGCAAGGCATTTTTATTTTTTTCTCAGGGCTTGTGTTTTGAAAATAAATAAATGAATGATTAATTAATTAATTAATTAATTAAATAAAAAACAGTCCTACAAAAAATAAACAATTCTTGGGGGGTTTGTTTCTAAGGAGCCTAAGTCCTACAAATCATTGTTTCCTTAGGGCTTGTGCCAAACAAGCTTAAGTCCTAAAATCAATGTTTCTTTACGGCTTGGACCTCTAATAAGTCTAAGTTCTACAAATCAATGTTTCTTTAGGGCTTGGACCTCTAATAAGTCTAAGTCCTACAAATCAATGTTTCCTCAGGGCTTGAGCCTCTAATAAGTCTAAGTCCTACAAAGGCCTCTAACAACAAATCAAACAAATCATCCTCTACAAAATACTCTATCAAGTCAAGTATCAGTCCACCCCAGTGGAAGCTTATGTCAGGGGGGTCCTGTCTCTGTCACTTTAAATACAAATGTCTTATTTTATTTTATTGATTTATTTTTCTATTAACTGTCCCCCCAATAGAAGTCATGAACCCCCCAAAACAAATTCCCTGTTCAAATGATTCATTCATTCACCAACACAGGCACCCTCCTCAGATCCCTTTATACCATGTCTTATGGTTTTTATTTTATTTTATTTTATTTTAGATTTCTTTTTTATTAGCTGTCCCCCAATCCCAGTAAACAAACCCCCAAAAATCACCCCCTGTTCAACTGATTCTTTCTCCACACCCCACCAACACAGGCACCTCATGCCCCTTTTATACTGTGCCTTTGGGAAATAAAATATTATTTGTAATGTTTCGTAATGTGTTGTGTGTAACTTCTATGTTCCCATTGATTTTAATGGAATGAGCTAGGAGAAAAAAACGCAAAATCTCCACTTTTTCGCTGGAAATTGTTTTGCCAAGCGGAAAGTGCCATTTTTCACCGATTTCAGTTTGAGGCAGAAATTTTTGCCCATCCCTACTCCTAACGTTGGAATATGGGAAGCCTTGCAAGGTGGACCAGTGGGTGATTATTATCAGCTTGGCAGTTAGAATAGGTATTTAACCCAGTGGAAATCATCACATCTTTCTTGGTCCATGGTGCTCGATACGATGAAATACATAAATGAGTATGTGAGCACCACTGAATTAGATTATTATGATACATTTTTTGTAACATGGTCCTCAAGTCCTCAGTTAATATCAGTAATTTCAGGATATCCCTGAATGAGCACAGGTAGATGGATTAATGTGAACCAGTCATATCAGTAATTTCACGATATCCTGAAATCAAGCACTGTTGTTAACTCTTGAAGACCAACGTTGGTATAACATTTGTATTTGACACAAAATGATACAGATGTAGCAGAATCCAAATCTTACAAAAAAAACCCCAAAAAACAAACATCAGGATTTAACTCAAATTATAAGGCAATTTCAGTACATTGCAAAAACATAACAATTTGGATGATAAAGACATCTCAGTGCAGTCTATTATGGCACTGGTGTAACTAGTCATTGTAGGGTCCCAGTCCAAATATTTTTTTTGACCCAAAACAAAAATATATATTCACAGAAGCAAAACTAGAATCTACTTAACCATGATCTAGATGGGGCCATTTCAGTGCTGGGTCCTAAAACAAATGAACCTTCTGCATCCCTGTACTTACACCTCTGTATTAGGACCTTTTAGATCCCCGAGATAATGCCTGCAGAATCTGTATACTTCATTTAGAATGGCTTTTATCAGGAAGAATTCTCTGAGATTTCTCTCCTTTTCAGGTATGTCCTGAAGAATGGAAATGAATTAAAATCAGTAATGGACTTTGAATTGCTCCATTATTTTATAACCTGTAACCAATTCCCATATCTGTCACTTTAATAAAATGATTTGCTCAGCTTTCTAGTGCAATCATTAAATCATTAACAACCTTACTCCAGCCTCCCTCTTCCAAGTCTTTCCATCTCCTTCACCTCCTGGCCAGCATGGTCCTCCCTTCCCTACTCTACTATCTCCCTACCTGCCTCTGTCCCATCATTTCCACCTCCCTCCTGCATTATCTCTTCTACTTCATTCTGTTCTCTATTCCTATCCCACTGCAGCATCTCCACACTACTTCCCATCATCTCTGCCTTCCCTCCCTCAAATCTCCTCATCTTCCTTCCTAAATCCATCTAAATATCTTCCCTTCTATCTCTCGCATTATCTCCATCAGTCACCCTTAATCTTTCCTCTCCCTTTCTCTGTCTTTTCCAAATTCACTCTGCCCAATTATCTCTGCTTCTCCCTCCCCATAATCTCTTTCCCTCCTTCTCTCGGCATCTCTTTACATCCCTTGTCCTGCATCCTTCACAGCTGTCTCATAATTGAGCCCAAACTCCAGATCTTCACCCACACACCTGATCATCCCCATGGGTAAGCTGCAGTTTAAAAAGCCACTGGGACATGGACAGGGGTACATGATGTAAGTATGAAACAGAAAACTGGTGTAGGCAGACAGAGTGGGAGCCTTATTACTAGGCAGTCATAGTCAGAAGCAAGCCAGGTTCCGTACACAGACAACAAACAGAAGCTCAAGCTAGATCACTGGAGTAAAGCTCAATAATGTGGCAAATAGGACGTACTCATAACTGTGGTATAAAGGAAGTCACCGCAGAATAGCGTGATTATGAAATGTGCTAGACAACTTGAACTGATCAGAACAATATTACACTGAGGAGCTGTCCAGCATCACGGATAGCTCAGTGACAAGACCTGATGCTTCACAAGTAGGAATGGGTGAAATTGTTCTCCTCAAAAGGAAAACAGGTAAAAAAAATTCCTGATGAGTGGGAAACTTTTCATGAAAAATTGCATTGGAATCAAAGGTAAGACTGAATTTCCCCACCATGTGGCGTTACCCTTATTTTCCTGGTAAAAAGCAACAGTGGTATCACGGTTCCCGTGATTTTCTGTCATTCTCTGCTGTGGTGCGCTCCCATTGGTGGAGCTTGGTTAAACCCGCCCAGTATGTCCTTCTTATACCGGGCCTCTGGCACCTGTCAGGTGCCCTTTCGTGGTGTTCCTGTACCAGTGCTTCCATTGCTGTGATCCTGCGTTCCTGTGTACCGATTTGGCCTGTCTGACTATTCTACTGGTTCCTGCTCCGTGACTGACACGGCCTGGCTGACGTTCCTGCTCCGTGATTGACCCGGCTTGTCTGACATTGCTGCTCCGTGATTGACCCGGCTTGTCTGACATTGCTGCTCCGTGATTGACCCGGCCTGGCTGACGTTCCTGCTCCGTGATTGACCCGGCTTGTCTGACGTTCCTGCTCCGTGATTGACCCGGCCTGGCTGACGTCCCTACTTCGTGATTGACCCGGCCTGGCTGACGTTCCTGCTCCGTGATTGACCCGGCCTGGCTGACGTTCCTGCTCCATGATTGACCCGGCTCTGGCTGACGTTCCTGCTCCATGATTGACCCGGCTTGTCTGACGTTGCTGCTCCGTGATTGACCCGGCCTGGCTGACGTCCCTACTCCATGATTGACCCGGCTTGTCTGACGTTCCTGCTCCATGATTGACCCGGCTTGTCTGACGTTCCTGCTCCGTGACTTGTTTCCAGTGTTCCTGTTCCAGCGAGATCTCTTCTATGTCGCCTGGCGACATTGTGTAATGTGTATTTCGAGCAGTGCAGGCTGATCTCCCACTTAACCCTTGCAGTGCTGGTTGCTCCGATCCTGAGCCTATCCGTTACACTTGCTGTGCTTGTTGCCTCCGTTACTAAGCCTCTGACTGAGCCTGTCCATTAACACTTGCAGAGCTTGTTGCCTCTGATACTGGGCCTATCTGTTAACACTTGCTGAGGTTGTTGCCTCCGATACCGAGCCTGTCCGCTATACTTGCAGAGCAATTGTGGCCTACATTAACTGTGCTGCCATATACCTTCTTACGAGCACAGGGCCGGATTGTCACACCGCGTGGTGCTATTTGGGCGATACCATTAGCTCTTGCAGTATTACTCACTCCATTTACGCACCTGAAGGGTGCTACTGGCTCTGGTCCCATTCAGCTCTTGCAGTGTGTGTATCCGTTAATGCACCAGGGGGTGCTACTGGCTCTGGTCCCATTCAGCTCTCACAGTGTTTGTTAACCCACTATGCACCAGAAGGGTGCCATTGGCTCTGATCCCATTCAGCTCACGCAGTGTTGGGTATCCCGTTACGCACGACAGAGTGCTTTTGACTCTAGTACCATTTAGCTCTTGCACGAGTGGTTGGTCTTCCTTATCACCTGCACTTGGTCTCACTGCTAGGTGCTTACTGTAACGTGACGCCTTGTATCATAAGCTGGATACCTCCTTTATACCTCCTTTCTCCCTCAGAATAACACTCCAATAGTAAAATGACCCTCCTGTTCCCAAACATCAGCCGAGACTTGATGAAGGGAAGAACTCTCTTTTATTGACTCAGACACACAGCTTATATATACTACAGAGACTCTTATCTAGATCAGCATGCAAACAAATACTTGGGACAGTGTTTCTATGCTTGACCAATCAGCCACCAGCATCCTTATCAAGATAGGAATGCAGATTAAGACTTGAAATTATACATTCTTAACTGGCTCATCAATAACCTCCTCTGATTGGTCAAGGAAGCACAGCAGGAATCAATTAACATTCCTTAGACAGACCTGGAGTATAGTGGAAGCAAAGCCCAACCCCCACTATCTCTGCACTCTAACAATGTATAGGAAGCAACTATGGCTAAGCTCATTCTATGGTTGTTAGTCTTTTGGGTAGAAATAGTCTGGAGACATGAGATCCCATATCTCTAACACACCAATATCTCCCATAGTCGCCACAGTTCAGTCACACTTACCACCTCGTACCTCAGTCTCTTGCTGCTCTTACCATCTACTGGGCATGTCTGAACTCACCACAACAGAGACTGATTACTTGCATTGGACTTTAACCCTTGATATCTGCTGTTTCCTTTGCATAATACAGTATTGCTCTTTAACCATACTGTGTCAGCTAATACATCCATTATCTATCTTCAGTTACGTGTCATTACCTATTACTGCCCCTAGGGGGCTGTGTTCCTCATTTCTCTCAATAAAACTGTGTTTTGTTTTAACCTCTGGTCTGAGTGTCTGAAATAACCGTTACAAGTGACTCACAATTTATTTTGGAGGGTTTGGTTTTAACATGTTTCACATAAATGTCGTGGTGTCTGTATTTCATGTGTGTTATCAGGTGTTCCCTCCTTTCCCCTTTTCACCAACTGCCACACAGAGTACACAGAGCCGATGTTGATGACTGTGCCTGCCTGAAGAGAAAAATAGTCTCACGCCCATCACCTCAAGGTCAGGGGAAAGCTGGACAAGAATGGCCTCTTTCTTCTTCTCCCAATCTCCTTCACTGGCTGGGGCAGAGGATGCTGCTGCTGCCTCAAAATCAGAGATATGGAACCTGGCCTAGTCCAGCATCACAACTGTTGGACCTCATTCCCACTGTGACCACTGTGGTCTGTGGCACATTAAACTGCTCAACATCATCCTGCTACCCGTGCAACTCAGCAGCATCAGGAATTAAAGCTGCAGCATACTCCACAAAGTCACTGCTGGTAGTGGTGGTGATGCCCATACCCATTTACATATCTGTCTCCCATTCCTTCTTGCTTTCTGCTAAAAAGGACATTAATTTCTCTTCTACCACATCTGATCCACCATCACCCTTATCACCACCGCCACCAGTCTCTCCTTGCTGCTGCTGCTCTTGTTAGAGATTATGACAAATGAGACAGAGGGTCCCCTCCTGTTACGATTGCAATCTCTCCAAGTAAAGAAGGCAGACTGGCAGAACTATCATCAGACACAAGCACTGATCGGTGCTGGTGCTATTACTGCTCGCAAATTCTGCCTTCTTCAGCATCGTGTCCAAGAGGCACAATGCCGGGGAAAGGAGAATCACAGGGTCAGGGGGATGTTGTGCTCCATTGACTGCTAGCCTTGCTTCTCATCATCATCACTCCCCCTTCCACCTCAGCAGGAGGATCAACAGTCATGCTAGTCCCACCACCAGCTGCTTCATCATAATTATCAAGACCACCGTCCCCTCCCTCAAGCACTACACTCTCTAGCTGCTGCATGGTAGTAGTGGTACTGCCTGCAGATGGACTTGTGACTCATCTCCTCTTACTGTGTATCAGAAGACACACTGGCTACAGTAGTAGCAGGCACAGGCAGCGGACCTTTGTTGATCATACAGCAACCCAGTTCTGTCTGGCTCACAAATTTCCCCAGACCCCAAGAGACGATGTAAGGGAACTGGGCATCAATGGGTCTGGGGAATCAGGGCTCCCAGACACTTCCATGTTGGTGGTGGTAACTTCCTGCTCCTCCTCTGACTCATTGGATGTATCACGATCCTTCCAGCTTCTCCTTTTCTTTTTTAGATAGGTGCTCATTATGTCAGCCAACAGTCTGAGCCTCTGTTGCCTTAATTGTGCTAAATAAATAGCTTCAGAATCACCACGCACCCTCTCTAGCTGCTTAGTTTTCTGTTACATTTCCTGGAAACGTCACTTAAGTACATGGGCAGAAAGAAGTACACGGGTGGAAGTAAGTACACGGGTGGAAGTAAATACACGGGTGGAAGTGAATACACGGGAGGAAGTAAGTACACAGACGGAAGTAAGTACGCGGGCAGAAGTAAGTACACGGGTGGAAGCAAATACAAAGATGGAAGTAAGTACACGGGTGGAAGTAAATACAAAGGTGGAAGTAAGTACACAGGTGGAAGTAAGTACACGGGCGGAAGTAGGTACACGGGTGGAAGTAAGTACACAGGTGGAAGTAAGTACACGGGCGGAAGTAGGTACACGGGTGGAAGTAAATACACGGATGGAAGTAAGTACACGGGTGGAAGTAAGTACACAGACGGAAGTAAGTACACGGGTGGAAGTAAATACAAAGGTGGAAGTAAGTACACAGGTGGAAGTAAGTACACAGGTGGAAGTAAGTACACGGGCGGAAGTAAGTACACGGGCGGAAGTAAGTACACGGGTGGAAGTAGGTACACGGATGGAAGTAAGTACACGGGTGGAAGTAAGTACACGGGTGGAAGTAGGTACACGGGTGGAAGTAAGTACACGGGTGGAAGTAAGTACACGGGTGGAAGTAGGTACACGGATGGAAGTAAGTACACGGGTGGAAGTAAGTACACGGGTGGAAGTAAGTACACGGGTGGAAGTAGGTACACGGATGGAAGTAAGTACACGGGTGGAAGTAAGTACACGGGTGGAAGTAGGTACATGGGTGGAAGTAAGTACACAGACGGAAGTAAGAACACGGGTGGAAGTAAGTACACGGGTGGAAGTAGGTACATGGGTGGAAGTAGGTACACGGGTGGAAGTAAGTACACGGGTGGAAGTAAGTACACCGGTGGAAGTAAATACATGGGTGGAAGTAAGTACATGGATGGAAGTAGGTACACGGGTGGAAGTAAATACATGGATGGAAGTAGGTACACGGGTGGAAGTAGGTACACGGGTGGAAGTAGGTACATGGGTGGAAGTAAGTACATGGGTGGAAGTAAGTACACGGGTGGAAGTAAGTACACAGATGGAAGTAGGTACATGGGTGGAAGTAAGTACACGGGTGGAAGTAAGTACACGGGTGGAAGTAAGTACATGGATGGAAGTAGGTACACGGGTGGAAGTAAATACATGGATGGAAGTAGGTACACGGGTGGAAGTAGGTACACGGGTGGAAGTAGGTACATGGGTGGAAGTAAGTACATGGGTGGAAGTAAGTACACAGATGGAAGTAGGTACATGGGTGGAAGTAAGTACACGGGTGGAAGTAGGTACATGGATGGAAGTAAATACACGGGTGGAAGTAAGTACATGGATGGAAGTAAGTACATGGGTGGAAGTAAGTACATGGATGGAAGTAAGTACACGGGTGGAAGTAAGTACACAGGTGGAAGTAGGTACACGGGTGGAAGTAAGTACACGGGTGGAAGTAGGTACACGGGTGGAAGTAGGTACACTGGTGGAAGTAAGTACACGGGTGGAAGTAGGTACACGGGTAGAAGTAGGTAAACGGGTGGAAGTAAGTACACGGGTGGAAGTAAGTACATGGGTGGAAGTAAGTACACGGCTGGAAGTAGGTACACAGGTGGAAGTAGGTACACTGGTGGAAGTAGGTACACGGGTGGAAGTAAGTACACAGACGGAAGTAAGTACATGGGTGGAAGTAGGTACACGGGTGGAAGTAAGTACACGGGTGGAAGTAAGTACACAGATGGAAGTAGGTACATGGATGGAAGTAGGTACACGGGTGGAAGTAAGTACACGGGTGGAAGTAAGTACACCGGTGGACGTAAATACACGGGTGGAAGTAAGTACATGGTTGGAAGTAAGTACACGGGTGGAAGTAAGTACATGGATGGAAGTAAGTACACGGGTGGAAGTAGGTACACGGGTGGAAGTAAGTACACAGATGGAAGTAAGTACATGGGTATAAGTAAGTACACGGGTGGAAGTAAGTACACGGGTGGAAGTAAGTACACGGGTGGAAGTAGGTACATGGATGGAAGTAAATACACGGATGGAAGTAAGTACATGGGTGGAAGTAGGTACATGGATGGAAGTAAATACACGGATGGAAGTAAGTACATGGGTGGAAGTAGGTACACGGATGGAAGTAAATACACGGATGGAAGTAGGTACACGGGTGGAAGTAAGTACATGGATGGAAGTAAGTACATGGGTGGAAGTAAGTACATGGGTGGAAGTAAGTACACGGGTGGAAGTAAATACACGGGTGGAAGTAAGTACACAGACGGAAGTAAGTACACGGGTGGAAGTAAGTACACGGGTGGAAGTAGGTACACTGGTGGAAGTAAGTACACGGGTGGAAGTAAGTACATGGGTGGAAGTAAGTACACGGGTGGAAGTAAGTACATGGGTGGAAGTAGGTACACGGGTGGAAGTAAGAACATGGGTGGAAGTAGGTACACGGGTGGAAGTAGGTACACGGGTGGAAGTAAGTACATGGATGGAAGTAAGTACACGGGTGGAAGTAGGTACACGGGTGGAAGTAGGTACACGGGTGGAAGTAAGTACATGGGTGGAAGTAAGTACACGGGTGGAAGTAAGTACATGGGTGGAAGTAGGTACACGGATGGAAGTAAGTACACGGGTGGAAGTAAGTACTCGGGTGGAAGTAAGTACACAGGTGGAAGTAAGTACACGGGTGGAAGTAAGTACACGGATGGAAGTAAGTACACAGGTGGAAGTAAGTACACGGGTGGAAGTAAGTACACGGATGGAAGTAAGTACACGGGTGGAAGTAGGTACACGGGTGGAAGTAAGGACACGGGTGGAAGTAATTACATGGGTGGAAGTAAGTACATGGGTGGAAGTAAGTACACAGGCGGAAGTAAGTACACGGGTGGAAGTAAGTACACGGGTGGAAGTAAGTACACGGGTGGAAGTAAGTACACGGGTGGAATTAAGTACACAGACGGAAGTAAATACACGGGTGGAAGTAGGTAAACGGGTGGAAGTAAGTACACAGACGGAAGTAAGTACACGGGTGGAAGTAAGTACACGGGCGGAAGTAAGAACACAGGCGGAAGTAAGTACACGGGTGGAAGTAAGTACACGGGTGGAAGTAAGTACACGGGTGGAAGTAAGTACACGGGTGGAAGTAAGTACACAGACGGAAGTAAATACATGGGTGGAAGTAGGTAAACGGGTGGAAGTAAGTACACAGACGGAAGTAAGTACACGGGTGGAAGTAGGTACACGGGTGGAAGTAAGTACACGGGTGGAAGTAAGTACACGGGTGGAAGTAAGTACATGGATGGAAGTAAGTACACAGACGGAAGTAAGTACACAGGTGGAAGTAGGTAAACGTGTGGAAGTAAGTACACAGACGGAAGTAAGTACACGGGTGGAAGTAGGTACACGGGTGGAAGTAAGTACACGGATGGAAGTAAGTACACGGGTGGAAGTAAGTACATCGGTGGAAGTAGGTACACGGGTGGAAGTAAGTACACAGACGGAAGTAAGTACACGGGTGGAAGTAAGTACACAGGTGGAAGTAGGTAAACGGGTGGAAGTAAGTACACAGACGGAAGTAAGTACACGGGTGGAAGTAGGTACACGGGTGGAAGTAAGTACACGGATGGAAGTAAGTACACGGGTGGAAGTAAGTACATCGGTGGAAGTAGGTACACGGGTGGAAGTAAGTACACAGATGGAAGTAAGTACACGGGTGGAAGTAAGTACACAGGTGGAAGTAAGTACACAGACGGAAGTAAGTACACGGGTGGAAGTAAGTACACGGGTGGAAGTAGGTACATGGGTGGAAGTAAGTACACAGACGGAAGTAAGTACACGGGTGGAAGAAAGTACACGGGTGGAAGTAGGTACATGGGTGGAAGTAGGTACACGGGTGGAAGTAGGTACACGGGTGGAAGTAAGTACACGGGTGGAAGTAAGTACACCGGTGGAAGTAAATACATGGGTGGAAGTAAGTACATGGATGGAAGTAGGTACACGGGTGGAAGTAAGTACATGGGTGGAAGTAGGTACATCGGTGGAAGTAGGTACACGGGTGGAAGTAAGTACACGGGTGGAAGTAGGTACACGGGTGGAAGTAGGTACATGGGTGGAAGTAAGTACATGGGTGGAAGTAAGTACACGGGTGGAAGTAAGTACACAGATGGAAGTAGGTACATGGGTGGAAGTAAGTACACGGGTGGAAGTAGGTACATGGATGGAAGTAAATACACGGGTGGAAGTAAGTACATGGATGGAAGTAAGTACATGGGTGGAAGTAAGTACATGGATGGAAGTAAGTACACAGACGGAAGTAAGTACACGGGTGGAAGTAAGTACACGGGTGGAAGTAAGTACATGGATGGAAGTAGGTACACGGGTGGAAGTAAATACATGGATGGAAGTAGGTACACGGGTGGAGGTAGGTACACGGGTGGAAGTAGGTACATGGGTGGAAGTAAGTACATGGGTGGAAGTAAGTACACGGGTGGAAGTAAGTACACAGATGGAAGTAGGTACATGGGTGGAAGTAAGTACACGGGTGGAAGTAGGTACATGGATGGAAGTAAATACACGGGTGGAAGTAAGTACATGGATGGAAGTAAGTACATGGGTGGAAGTAAGTACATGGATGGAAGTAAGTACACGGGTGGAAGTAAGTACACGGGTGGAAGTAGGTAAACGGGTGGAAGTAAGTACACAGACGGAAGTAAGTACACAGGTGAAAGTAAGTACATGGGTGGAAGTAAGTACACGGGTGGAAGTAAGTACACGGGTGGAAGTAAGCACACGGATGGAAGTAAGTACATGGGTGGAAGTAAGTACACGGGTGGAAGTAAGTACATGGGTGGAAGTAAGTACACGGGTGGAAGTAAGTACACAGGTGGAAGTAAGTACATGGGTGGAAGTAAGTACACGGGTGGAAGTAAGCACACGGATGGAAGTAGGTACATGGATGGAAGTAAGTACACGGGTGGAAGTAAGTACATGGGTGGAAGTAAGTACACGGGTGGAAGTAAGTACACAGGTGGAAGTAAGTACATGGGTGGAAGTAAGTACACGGGTGGAAGTAAGTACACGGGTGGAAGTAAGTACACGGATGGAAGTAAGTACATGGGTGGAAGTAAGTACATGGGTGGAAGTAAGTACACGGGTGGAAGTAAGTACACGGGTGGAAGTAAGTACACAGACGGAAGTAAATACACGGGTGGAAGTAGGTAAACGGGTGGAAGTAAGTACACAGACGGAAGTAAGTACACGGGTGGAAGTAGGTACACGGGTGGAAGTAAGTACACGGGCGGAAGTAAGTACACAGGCGGAAGTAAGTACACGGGTGGAAGTAAGTACACGGGTGGAAGTAAATACACGGGTGGAAGTAAGTACACAGACGGAAGTAAATACACGGGTGGAAGTAGGTAAACGGGTGGAAGTAAGTACACAGACGGAAGTAAGTACACGGGTGGAAGTAGGTACACGGGTGGAAGTAAGTACACGGGTGGAAGTAAGTACACGGGTGGAAGTAAGTACACGGGCAGAAGTAAGTACACAGACGGAAGTAAGTACACAGGTGGAAGTAGGTAAACGGGTGGAAGTAAGTACACAGACGGAAGTAAGTACACGGGTGGAAGTAGGTACACGGGTGGAAGTAAGTACACGGATGGAAGTAAGTACACGGGTGGAAGTAAGTACATCGGTGGAAGTAGGTACACGGGTGGAAGTAAGTACACAGACGGAAGTAAGTACACGGGTGGAAGTAAGTACACAGGTGGAAGTAAGTACATGGGTGGAAGTAAGTACACAGACGGAAGTAAGCACACGGGTGGAAGTAAGTACACGGGTGGAAGTAGGTACATGGGTGGAAGTAAGTACACAGACGGAAGTAAGTACACGGGTGGAAGTAAGTACACGGGTGGAAGTAGGTACATGGGTGGAAGTAGGTACACGGGTGGAAGTAGGTACACGGGTGGAAGTAAGTACACCGGTGGAAGTAAATACATGGGTGGAAGTAAGTACATGGATGGAAGTAGGTACACGGGTGGAAGTAAATACATGGATGGAAGTAGGTACACGGGTGGAAGTAGGTACACGGGTAGAAGTAGGTACATGGGTGGAAGTAAGTACATGGGTGGAAGTAAGTACACGGGTGGAAGTAAGTACACAGATGGAAGTAGGTACATGGGTGGAAGTAAGTACACGGGTGGAAGTAGGTACATGGATGGAAGTAAATACACGGGTGGAAGTAAGTACATGGATGGAAGTAAGTACATGGGTGGAAGTAAGTACATGGATGGAAGTAAGTACACAGACGGAAGTAAGTACACGGGTGGAAGTAAGTACACGGGTGGAAGTAAGTACATGGATGGAAGTAGGTACACGGGTGGAAGTAAATACACGGGTGGAAGTAGGTACATGGATGGAAGTAAATACACGGGTGGAAGTAAGTACACGGGTGGAAGTAAGTACATGGGTGGAAGTAGGTACATGGGTGGAAGTAGGTACATGGATGGAAGTAGGTACACGGGTGGAAGTAGGTACACGGGTGGAAGTAGATACATGGGTGGAAGTAAGTACATGGGTGGAAGTAAGTACACGGGTGGAAGTAAGTACACAGATGGAAGTAGGTACATGGGTGGAAGTAAGTACACGGGTGGAAGTAGGTACATGGATGGAAGTAAATACACGGGTGGAAGTAAGTACATGGATGGAAGTAAGTACATGGGTGGAAGTAAGTACATGGATGGAAGTAAGTACACGGGTGGAAGTAAGTACACAGGTGGAAGTAGGTACACGGGTGGAAGTAAGTACACGGGTGGAAGTAGGTACACGGGTGGAAGTAGGTACACTGGTGGAAGTAAGTACACGGGTGGAAGTAGGTACATGTGTGGAAGTAGGTACATGGATGGAAGTAGGTAAACGGGTGGAAGTAAGTACACGGGTGGAAGTAGGTACACGGGTGGAAGTAAGTACATGGGTGGAAGTAAGTACACGGGTGGAAGTAGGTACACAGGTGGAAGTAGGTACACTGGTGGAAGTAGGTACACGGGTGGAAGTAAGTACACAGACGGAAGTAAGTACATGGGTGGAAGTAAGTACATGGGTGGAAGAAGTACACGGGTGGAAGTAGGTACACTGGTGGAAGTAGGTACACGGGTGGAAGTAGGTACACGGATGGAAGTAAGTACACGGGTGGAAGTAAGTACACGGATGGAAGTAAGTACACGGATGGAAGTAAGTACACGGGTGGAAGTAAGTACACGGATGGAAGTAAGTACATGGGTGGAAGTAAGTACACGTGTGGAAGTAAGTACACGGATGGAAGTAAGTACACGGGTGGAAGTAAGTACACGGATGGAAGTAAGTACATGGGTGGAAGTAAGTACATGGGTGGAAGTAAGTACATGGGTGGAAGTAAGTACACGGGTGGAAGTAAGTACATGGGTGGAAGTAAGTACATGGATGGAAGTAAGTACACGGGTGGAAGTAGGTACACGGGTGGAAGTAAGGACACGGGTGGAAGTAAGTACACGGGAGGAAGTAAGTACATGGATGGAAGTAAGTACATGGGTGGAAGTAAGTACACAGACGGAAGTAAGTACACGGGTGGAAGTAGGTACACGGGTGGAAGTAAGTACACAGATGGAAGTAAGTACATGGGTGGAAGTAAGTACACGGGTGGAAGTAAGTACACGGGTGGAAGTAAGTACATGGATGGAAGTAAGTACATGGGTGGAAGTAAGTACATGGATGGAAGTAGGTACACGGGTGGAAGTAAGTACACGGGTGGAAGTAAGTACATGGATGGAAGTAAGTACATGGGTGGAAGTAAGTACACGGGTGGAAGTAAGTACACGGGTGGAAGTAAGTACATGGATGGAAGTAAGTACATGGATGGAAGTAGGTACATGGATGGAAGTAAGTACATGGGTGGAAGTAAGTACACAGGTGGAAGTAAGTACATGGATGGAAGTAAGTACACAGATGGAAGTAAGTACATGGATGGAAGTAGGTACACGGGTGGAAGTAAGTACACGGGTGGAAGTAAGTACATGGGTGGAAGTAAGTACACGGGTGGAAGTAAGTACACGGGTGGAAGTAAGTACATGGATGGAAGTAAGTACACAGATGGAAGTAGGTACATGGGTGGAAGTAAGTACACGGGTGGAAGTAGGTACATGGATGGAAGTAAATACACGGGTGGAAGTAAGTACATGGATGGAAGTAAGTACATGGGTGGAAGTAAGTACATGGATGGAAGTAAGTACACAGACGGAAGTAAGTACACGGGTGGAAGTAAGTACACGGGTGGAAGTAAGTACACGGGTGGAAGTAAGTACATGGATGGAAGTAGGTACACGGGTGGAAGTAAATACACGGGTGGAAGTAGGTACATGGATGGAAGTAAATACACGGGTGGAAGTAAGTACATGGGTGGAAGTAGGTACATGGGTGGAAGTAGGTACATGGATGGAAGTAGGTACACGGGTGGAAGTAGGTACACGGGTGGAAGTAGGTACATGGGTGGAAGTAAGTACATGGGTGGAAGTAAGTACACGGGTGGAAGTAAGTACACAGATGGAAGTAGGTACATGGGTGGAAGTAACTACACGGGTGGAAGTAGGTACATGGATGGAAGTAAATACACGGGTGGAAGTAAGTACATGGATGGAAGTAAGTACATGGGTGGAAGTAAGTACATGGATGGAAGTAAGTACACGGGTGGAAGTAAGTACACAGGTGGAAGTAGGTACACGGGTGGAAGTAAGTACACGGGTGGAAGTAGGTACACGGGTGGAAGTAGGTACACTGGTGGAAGTAAGTACACGGGTGGAAGTAGGTACACGGGTGGAAGTAGGTAAACGGGTGGAAGTAAGTACACGGGTGGAAGTAGGTACACGGGTGGAAGTAAGTACATGGGTGGAAGTAAGTACACGGGTGGAAGTAGGTACACAGGTGGAAGTAGGTACACTGGTGGAAGTAGGTACACGGGTGGAAGTAAGTACACAGACGGAAGTAAGTACATGGGTGGAAGTAAGTACATGGGTGGAAGAAGTACACGGGTGGAAGTAGGTACACTGGTGGAAGTAGGTACACGGGTGGAAGTAAGTACCCAGACGGAAGTAAGTACATGGGTGGAAGAAGTACACGGGTGGAAGTAGGTACACTGGTGGAAGTAGGTACACGGGTGGAAGTAAGTACCCAGACGGAAGTAAGTACACGGGTGGAAGAAGTACACGGGCAGAAGTAAGTACACGGGTGGAAGTCAGTACACGGGTGGAAGTCAGTACACGGGTGGAAGTAAGTACACGGGTGGAAGTAAGTACACGGATGGAAGTAAGTACACGGGTGGAAGTAAGTACACGGATGGAAGTAAGTACATGGGTGGAAGTAAGTACACGGGTGGAAGTAAGTACACGGATGGAAGTAAGTACACGGGTGGAAGTAAGTACACGGATGGAAGTAAGTACATGGGTGGAAGTAAGTACACGGGTGGAAGTAAGTACATGGGTGGAAGTAAGTACACGGGTGGAAGTAAGTACATGGGTGGAAGTAAGTACACGGATGGAAGTAAGTACACGGGTGGAAGTAGGTACACGGGTGGAAGTAAGGACACGGGTGGAAGTAATTACATGGGTGGAAGTAAGTACACGGGTGGAAGTAAGTACACAGACGGAAGTAAGTACACGGGTGGAAGTAAGTACACGGGTGGAAGTAAGTACACGGATGGAAGTAAGTACATGGGTGGAAGTAGGTACACGTGTGGAAGTAGGTACACGGGTGGAAGTAAGTACACGGATGGAAGTAAGTACATGGGTGGAAGTAAGTACATGGGTGGAAGTAAGTACACGGGTGGAAGTAAGTACATCGGTGGAAGTAAGTACACGGGCAGAAGTAGGTACACGGGTGGAAGTAGGTACACGGGTGGAAGTAAGTACACGGGTGGAAGTAAGTACACGGATGGAAGTAAGTACACGGGTGGAAGTAGGTACATGGGTGGAAGTAAGTACACGGGTGGAAGTAAGTACACGGATGGAAGTAGGTACACGGGTGGAAGTAAGTACACGGGTGGAAGTAAGTACACGGATGGAAGTAGGTACACGGGTGGAAGTAAGTACATGGGTGGAAGTAAGTACACGGGTGGAAGTAGGTACACGGGTGGAAGTAGGTACACGGATGGAAGTAAGTACACGGATGGAAGTAGGTACACGGGTGGAAGTAAGTACACGGGTGGAAGTAAGTACACGGGAGGAAGTAAGTACATGGGTGGAAGTAAGTACACGGGTGGAAGTAAGTACACGGATGGAAGTAGGTACACGGGTGGAAGTAAGTACATGGGTGGAAGTAAGTACACGGGTGGAAGTAAGTACACGGGTAGAAGTAGGTACACGGGTGGAAGTAGGTACACGGGTGGAAGTAGGTACACGGGTGGAAGTAGGTACACGGGTGGAAGTAAGTACACGGGTGGAAGTAAGTACACGGATGGAAGTAAGTACACGGGTGGAAGTAGGTACATGGGTGGAAGTAAGTACACGGGTAGAAGTAGGTACACGGGTGGAAGTAGGTACACGGGTGGAAGTAAGTACACGGGTGGAAGTAAGTACACGGATGGAAGTAAGTACACGGGTGGAAGTAGGTACATGGGTGGAAGTAAGTACACGGGTGGAAGTAAGTACACGGATGGAAGTAGGTACACGGGTGGAAGTAAGTACACGGGTGGAAGTAAGTACACGGATGGAAGTAGGTACACGGGTGGAAGTAAGTACATGGGTGGAAGTAAGTACACGGGTGGAAGTAGGTACACGGGTGGAAGTAGGTACACGGATGGAAGTAAGTACACGGATGGAAGTAGGTACACGGGTGGAAGTAAGTACACGGGTGGAAGTAAGTACACGGGAGGAAGTAAGTACATGGGTGGAAGTAAGTACACGGGTGGAAGTAAGTACACGGATGGAAGTAGGTACACGGGTGGAAGTAAGTACATGGGTGGAAGTAGGTACACGGGTGGAAGTAGGTACACGGGTGGAAGTAGGTACACGGATGGAAGTAAGTACACAGACGGAAGTAAGTACACGGGTGGAAGTAAGTACATGGGTGGAAGTAAGTACACGGGTGGAAGTAAGTACACGGGAGGAAGTAAGTACATGGATGGAAGTAAGTACATGGGTGGAAGTAAGTACACAGACGGAAGTAAGTACACGGGTGGAAGTAGGTACACCGGTGGACGTAAATACACGGGTGGAAGTAAGTACACGGGTGGAAGTAAGTACACGGGTGGAAGTAAGTACACGGGTGGAAGTAAGTACACGGGTGGAAGTAGGTACATGGATGGAAGTAAGTACATGGATGGAAGTAAGTACATGGGTGGAAGTAAGTACACAGACGGAAGTAAGTACACGGATGGAAGTAGGTACACCGGTGGACGTAAATACACGGGTGGAAGTAAGTACACGGGTGGAAGTAAGTACACGGGTGGAAGTAAGTACACGGGTGGAAGTAGGTACATGGATGGAAGTAGGTACACAGGTGGAAGTAGGTACACGGGTGGAAGTAAGTACACGGGTGGAAGTAAGTACACGGGTGGAAGTAAGTAAATGGATGGAAGTAAGTACACGGGTGGAAGTAAGTACATGGGCGGAAGTAAGTACACGGATGGAAGTAGGTACACGGGTGGAAGTAAGTACACGGGTGGAAGTAAGTACACGGGTGGAAGTAGGTACATGGGTGGAAGTAAGTACATGGGTGGAAGTAAGTACACGGGTGGAAGTAAGTACACGGATGGAAGTAGGTACATGGATGGAAGTAAGTACACGGGTGGAAGTAAGTACATGGGTGGAAGTAGGTACACAGACGGAAGTAAGTACACGGGTGGAAGTAGGTACACGGGTGGAAGTAGGTACATGGGTGGAAGTAAGTACATGGATGGAAGTAAGTACACGGGTGGAAGTAAGTACATGGGTGGAAGTAGGTACATGGTTGGAAGTAAGTACACGGGTGGAAGTAAGTACACGGGTGGAAGTAGGTACACTGACGGAAGTAAGTACACGGGTGGAAGTAAGTACACGGGAGGAAGTAAGTACATGGATGGAAGTAAGTACATGGGTGGAAGTAAGTACACAGACGGAAGTAAGTACACGGGTGGAAGTAGGTACACGGGTGGAAGTAAGTACACAGATGGAAGTAAGTACACGGGTGGAAGTAAGTACATGGGTGGAAGTAAGTACACGGGTGGAAGTAAGTACATGGGTGGAAGTAAGTACACGGGTGGAAGTAAGTACATGGATGGAAGTAAGTACATGGGTGGAAGTAAGTACATGGGTGGAAGTAAGTACACGGGTGGAAGTAAGTACATGGATGGAAGTAAGTACACAGACGGAAGTAAGTACACGGGTGGAAGTAGGTACACGGGTGGAAGTAAGTACACAGACGGAAGTAAGTACATGGATGGAAGTAAGTACACAGACGGAAGTAAGTACATGGATGGAAGTAAGTACACAGACGGAAGTAAGTACATGGGTGGAAGTAAGTACACAGACGGAAGTAAGTACATGGATGGAAGTAAGTACACAGATGGAAGTAAGTACATGGGTGGAAGTAAGTACACGGGTGGAAGTAAGTACACGGGTGGAAGTAAGTACATGGATGGAAGTAAGTACATGGGTGGAAGTAAGTACATGGATGGAAGTAGGTACACGGGTGGAAGTAAGTACATGGGTGGAAGTAAGTACACAGACGGAAGTAAGTACACGGGTGGAAGTAGGTACACGGGTGGAAGTAGGTACATGGATGGAAGTAAGTACATGGGTGGAAGTAAGTACATGGATGGAAGTAGGTACACGGGTGGAAGTAAGTACACAGACGGAAGTAAGTACATGGGTGGAAGTAAGTACATGGGTGGAAGTAAGTACACGGATGGAAGTAGGTACATGGGTGGAAGTAAGTACACGGGTGGAAGTAAGTACACGGGTGGAAGTAAGTACATGGGTGGAAGTAAGTACACGGGTGGAAGTAAGTACACAGATGGAAGTAAGTACATGGGTGGAAGTAAGTACACGGGTGGAAGTAAGTACACGGGTGGAAGTAAGTACATGGATGGAAGTAAGTACATGGGTGGAAGTAAGTACATGGATGGAAGTAAGTACACGGGTGGAAGTAAGTACACGGGTGGAAGTAAGTACACGGGTGGAAGTAGGTACACGGATGGAAGTAAGTACACGGGTGGAAGTAAGTACACGGGTGGAAGTAAGTACATGGATGGAAGTAAGTACATGGGTGGAAGTAAGTACACGGGTGGAAGTAAGTACACGGGTGGAAGTAAGTACATGGATGGAAGTAGGTACATGGATGGAAGTAAGTACATGGGTGGAAGTAAGTACACAGGTGGAAGTAAGTACATGGATGGAAGTAAGTACACAGATGGAAGTAAGTACATGGATGGAAGTAGGTACACGGGTGGAAGTAAGTACACGGGTGGAAGTAAGTACATGGATGGAAGTAAGTACATGGGTGGAAGTAAGTACACGGGTGGAAGTAAGTACACGGGTGGAAGTAAGTACATGGATGGAAGTAAGTACATGGATGGAAGTAGGTACACGGGTGGAAGTAGGTACACGGGTGGAAGTAAGTACACAGGTGGAAGTAGGTACATGGATGGAAGTAAGTACACGGGTGGAAGTAAGTACATGGGTGGAAGTAAGTACACAGACGGAAGTAAGTACACGGGTGGAAGTAAGTACACGGGTGGAAGTAGGTACACTGGTGGAAGTAAGTACACGGGTGGAAGTAGGTACATGGATGGAAGTAAATACACGGATGGAAGTAAGTACATGGATGGAAGTAAGTACATGGGTGGAAGTAGGTACACGGATGGAAGTAGGTACACGGGTGGAAGTAGGTACATGGATGGAAGTAAATACACGGATGGAAGTAAGTACATGGATGGAAGTAAGTACATGGGTGGAAGTAGGTACACGGATGGAAGTAGGTACACGGGTGGAAGTAAGTACATGGATGGAAGTAAGTACATGGGTGGAAGTAGGTACACGGATGGAAGTAAGTACACGGGTGGAAGTAAGTACACGGATGGAAGTAAGTACACGGGTGGAAGTAGGTACACGGGTGGAAGTAAGTACATGGGTGGAAGTAAGTACACGGGTGGAAGTAAGTACACAGACGGAAGTAAGTACACGGGTGGAAGTAAGTACACGGGTGGAAGTAGGTACACTGGTGGAAGTAAGTACACGGGTGGAAGTAGGTACACGGGTGGAAGTAAGTACACGGGTGGAAGTAAGTACATGGGTGGAAGTAGGTACACGGGTGGAAGTAAGTACATGGGTGGAAGTAGGTACACGGGTGGAAGTAGGTACACGGGTGGAAGTAAGTACATGGATGGAAGTAAGTACACGGGTGGAAGTAGGTACACGGGTGGAAGTAGGTACACGGGTGGAAGTAAGTACATGGGTGGAAGTAGGTACACGGGTGGAAGTAAGTACATGGATGGAAGTAAGTACATGGGTGGAAGAAAGTACATGGGTGGAAGTAAGTACATGGGTGGAAGTAAGTACACGGGTGGAAGTAAGTACACGGGTGGAAGTAAGTACACAGATGGAAGTAAGTACACGGGTGGAAGTAGGTACATGGGTGGAAGTAGGTACATGGGTGGAAGTAAGTACACGGGTGGAAGTAGGTACATGGGTGGAAATAAGTACACAGACGGAAGTAAGTACACGGGTGGAAGTAAGTACACGGGTGGAAGTAGGTACATGGGTGGAAGTAGGTACACGGGTGGAAGTAAGTACACGGGTGGAAGTAGGTACATGGGTGGAAGTAAGTACACAGACGGAAGTAAGTACACAGGTGGAAGTAGGTACACGGGTGGAAGTAAGTACATGGTTGGAAGTAGGTACACGGGTGGAAGTAAGTACATGGTTGGAAGTAAGTACATGGGTGGAAGTAAGTACATGGGTGGAAGTAAGTACACCGGTGGAAGTAAATACACGGGTGGAAGTAAGTACATGGTTGGAAGTAGGTACACGGGTGGAAGTAAATACATGGATGAAAGTAAGTACACGGGTGGAAGTAAGTACATGGGTGGAAGTAGGTACACGGGTGGAAGTAAGTACACGGATGGAAGTAAGTACATGGGTGGAAGTAAATACATGGATGGAAGTAAGTACACGGGTAGAAGTAGGTACATGGATGGAAGTAAGTACATGGGTGGAAGTAGGTACACGGGTGGAAGTAGGTACATGGGTGGAAGTAAGTACACGGGTGGAAGTAGGTACACGGGTGGAAGTAAGTACACGGGTGAAAGTAAGTACACGGGTGGAAGTAGGTACACGGGTGGAAGTAGGTACACTGGTGGAAGTAAGTACACAGGTGGAAGTAAGTACACAGACGGAAGTAAGTACATGGGTGGAAGTAAGTACACGGGTGGAAGTAAGTACATGGGTGGAAGTAGGTACACGGGTGAAAGTAAGTACACGGGTGGAAGTAGGTACATGGATGGAAGTAAATACACGGGTGGAAGTAAGTACATGGGTGGAAGTAAGTACATGGGTGGAAGTAAGTACACGGGTGGAAGTAGGTACACGGGTGGAAGTAAGTACACGGGTGAAAGTAAGTACACGGGTGGAAGTAGGTACACGGGTGGAAGTAGGTACACTGGTGGAAGTAAGTACACGGGTGGAAGTAAGTACACGGGTGGAAGTAAGTACACGGGTGGAAGTAAGTACACAGTCGGAAGTAAATACAAAGGCGGAAGTAAGTACATGGGTGGAAGTAGGTACACGGGTGGAAGTAAGTACACGGGTGGAAGTAAGTACACGGGTGGAAGTAGGTACATGGGTGGAAGTAAGTACACGGGTGGAAGTAGGTACATGGGTGGAAGTAAGTACACAGTCGGAAGTAAATGCAAAGGCGAAAGTAAGTACATGGGTGGAAGTAGGTACACGGGTGGAAGTAGGTACACGGGTGGAAGTAAGTACACGGGTGGAAGTAAGTACACGGATGGAAGTAAGTACATGGGTGGAAGTAAGTACACGAGTGGAAGTAGGTACACGGGTGGAAGTAAGTACACGGGTGGAAGTAGGTACACGGGTGGAAGTAGGTACATGGGTGGAAGTAAGTACACGGGTGGAAGTAGGTACACGGGTGGAAGTAAGTACATGGGTGGAAGTAAGTACACGGGTGGCAGTAAGTACACAGTTGGAAGTAAATGCAAAGGCGGAAGTAAGTATACGGGTGGAAGTAAGTACACGGGTGGAAGTAGGTACACGGGTGGAAGTAGGTACACGGGTGGAAGTAAGTACACGGGTGGAAGTAAGTACATGGGTGGAAGTAGGTACACAGACGGAAGTAAGTACACGGGTGGAAGTAAGTACACGGGTGGAAGTAGGTACACGGGTGGAAGTGAATACACAGGTGGAAGTAAGTACATGGGTGGAAGTAGGTACACGGATGGAAGTAAGTACACGGGTGGAAGTAAGTACACAGGTGGAAGTAAATACACGGGTGGAAGTAGGTACATGGGTGGAAGTAAGTACATGGGTGGAAGTAGGTATATGGATGGAAGTAAATACATGGGTGGAAGTAGGTACATGGGTGGAAGTACGTACACGGGTGGAAGTAAGTACATGGGTGGAAGTAGGTACACGGATGGAAGTAAGTACACGGGTGGAAGTAAGTACACAGACGGAAGTAAGTACACGGGTGGAAGTAAGTACACAGACGGAAGTAAGTACATGGGTGGAAGTAGGTACATGGGTGGAAGTACGTACACGGGTGGAAGTAAGTACATGGGTGGAAGTAGGTACACGGATGGAAGTAAGTACATGGGTGGAAGTAAGTACACAGACGGAAGTAAGTACATGGGTGGAAGTAAGTACACGGGTGAAAGTAAGTACATGGGTGGAAGTAGGTACATGGGTGGAAGTAAGTACACGGATGGAAGTAAGTACACAGGTGGAAGTAAGTACATGGGTGGAAGTAAGTACACGGGTGGAAGTAAGTACATGGGTGGAAGTAGGTACACGGATGGAAGTAAGTACACGGGAGGAAGTAAGTACACGGGTGGAAGTAGGTACACGGGTGGAAGTAGGTACACGGGTGGAAGTGAATACACGGGTGGAAGTAAGTACATGGGTGGAAGTAAGTACACAGACGGAATTAAGTACACGGGTGGAAGTAAGTACACGGATGGAAGTAGGTACACGGGTGGAAGTAAGTACACGGGTGGAAGTAAGTACATGGGTGGAAGTAAGTACACGGGTGGAAGTAGGTACATGGGTGGAAGTAAGTACACGGGTGGAAGTAAGTACATGGGTGGAAGTAAGTACACGGGTGGAAGTAAGTACATGGGTGGAAGTAGGTACACGGATGGAAGTAAGTACACGGGTGGAAGTAAGTACATGGGTGGAAGTAAGTACACAGACGGAAGTAAGTACACAGACGGAAGTAAGTACACGGGTGGAAGTAAGTACACGGGTGGAAGTAGGTACACGGGTGGAAGTGAATACACGGGTGGAAGTAAGTACATGGGTGGAAGTAGGTACACGGGTGGAAGTAAGTACACGGGTGGAAGTAAGTACACGGGTGGAAGTAGGTACATGGGTGGAAGTAAGTACACGGGTGGAAGTAAGTACATGGGTGGAAGTAAGTACACGGGTGGAAGTAAGTACATGGGTGGAAGTAGGTACACGGATGGAAGTAAGTACACGGGTGGAAGTAAGTACATGGGTGGAAGTAAGTACACAGACGGAAGTAAGTACACAGACGGAAGTAAGTACACGGGTGGAAGTAAGTACACGGGTGGAAGTAGGTACACGGGTGGAAGTGAATACACGGGTGGAAGTAAGTACATGGGTGGAAGTAAGTACATGGGTGGAAGTGAATACACGGGTGGAAGTAGGTACATGGATGGAAGTAAGTACACGGGTGGAAGTAGGTACATGGATGGAAGTAAATACACGGATGGAAGTAAGTACACGGGTGGAAGTAGGTACATGGGTGGAAGTAAGTACACGGGTGGAAGTAGGTACATGGATGGAAGTAAATACACGGATGGAAGTAAGTACACGGGTGGAAATAGGTACATGGGTGGAAGTAAGTACACGGGTGGAAGTAAGTACATGGGTGGAAGTAAGTACACGGGTGGAAGTAGGTAAACGGGTGGAAGTAGGTACACAGACGGAAGTAAGTACACGGGTGGAAGTAAGTACACGGGTGGAAGTAAGTACACAGACGGAAGTAAGTACATTGGTGGAAGTAAGTACACGGGTGAAAGTAAGTACATGGGTGGAAGTAGGTACATGGGTGGAAGTAAGTACATGGGTGGAAGTAGGTACATGGGTGGAAGTAGGTACATGGGTGGAAGTAAGTACACAGACGGAAGTAAGTACATGGATGGAAGTAAGTACACAGACGGAAGTAAGTACACGGGTGGAAGTAAGTACACGGGTGGAAGTAAGTACACGGGTGGAAGTAGGTACACGGGTGGAAGTAGGTACACGGGTGGAAGTAAGTACACGGGTGGAAGTAAGTACACGGGTGGAAGTAGGTATATGGGTGGAAGTAAGTACATGGGTGGAAGTAAGTACACGGGTGGAAGTAGGTACATGGGTGGAAGTAAGTACACGGGTGGAAGTAAGTACATGGGTGGAAGTAAGTACATGGGTGGAAGTAGGTACATGGGTGGAAGTAAGTACACGGGTGGAAGTAAGTACACGGGTGGAAGTAGGTACACGGGTGGAAGTAGGTACACGGGTGGAAGTAAGTACATGGGTGGAAGTAAGTACACGGGTGGAAGTAAGTACACGGGTGGAAGTAGGTACACGGGTGGAAGTAGGTACATGGATGGAAGTAAGTACACGGGTGGAAGTAAGTACACGGGTGGAAGTAAGTACACGGGTGGAAGTAGGTACACGGGTGGAAGTAGGTACACGGGTGGAAGTAAGTACATGGGTGGAAGTAAGTACACGGGTGGAAGTAAGTACACGGGTGGAAGTAGGTACAAGGGTGGAAGTAAGTACACGGGTGGAAGTAAGTACACGGGTGGAAGTAGGTACACGGGTGGAAGTAGGTACACGGGTGGAAGTAAGTACATGGGTGGAAGTAAGTACACGGGTGGAAGTAAGTACACGGGTGGAAGTAAGTACACGGATGGAAGTAGGTACACGGGTGGAAGTAAGTACACGGGTGGAAGTAAGTACATGGGTGGAAGTAAGTACACGGGTGGAAGTTTGTAGCCATTGAAAAAAATGGTGAAAACATAATTGAACTAAATGAAAAATGAGAAAATTTTGAGGGGTTTGTTTTGGGTGGATTTTCAAGTGAAAAAGTAGACAACCATGTGGTTTTTGCAGAATTTCTCATGTGAGAATTTCAATTTTGTGACTAAATGTTAAATATGAAAAAGAGATTCCATTTGTTATGAATTATTATTACTAATAAATAAATGATTATTGTATTAGTAGTTGAACAGCCAGTTACACGGGCCACAGTGCCACTGCCACCCGGTCGCGGGGCAGTCATGCGCAGCGGACACTGCCCGCGCCGCAGCTGATACAGAGCTGGACTCTCCGAAGGAGCGCCCAGCTCTGTATCAGCCGCGGCGCGGACAGTCTCTACTGAGCATGACTGCAGCACGCGCAGCAGTGTCTACTGCGCATGTCGCGGTGTTACACACAATTTAGCGAATTATTATATAGGATTTACGTGATGTGGATTAAATGACGTTGTAGGTTAAACCTCTGATTATCCTGTGTCACCATACAGATCACCGTGCGTCCCTGATCTAGAACGTGAACTGTTGCCTTCAAGAAGCCTCCGTACGTGACGTTAATCAGTGTCAGTCGCTGTTCCTGCAGGAAAACTCTGCCGAGACGTTAGGGATACAAGAAATTAAAAAATTTATTTTCCTCCTGCGCATTCATTATTATCTTTTTTTCTTTATATTTTTTTTCCAAAACATAGCAATTGCTTCAGTGAACTAAATATTAAGAATATAAAAGGAAAATGTGAAATTGACTTTTGTCGACTGATTTTACTTTCATAATGTTCCACTTAGAAATACACATGTTCATTTAAAACCTTTTACTTGCAAATCTGCAGAGAACACCAGTAATCTTCTGTTTTTAATACAGGAATTGCCTATACGATTTGACAAACCCGTTTCTAACCTGTGGGACAGGGTAATTATATTTCATTCTCTTTGTCACATTTCTGTTATATATTCTCTGATAAATGCATTTTAATTCATTCCCATTTTGAAACCACAGCCCACCCAGTTCTGTGTTGAAGTGTTGTGGCCATTTGACCTCAGTCCATTGCCATGTAACTTGTGAATGACAGGGTATAAATGCCCACTGGTGATGGTGCCAGGACATGTACTGAAACATAGTAATCTCAGGATCCGATGTAGAAATAACTACTACTGAGCTGTGGTGGACATTCATTTCAGTATCCGGTAATGATCATGTACACTCTGGAATTAGCTTCTTGCATCTGGAAGCATTATAGATCCCTCCTGGATCTGCCCTCACCTCATGTACTCAAGTAAATAAGGGACCCCTCCCTTATCTACTGTACAGACCCCTCCATTATCTATTATACAGACCCCTCCATTATCTACTGTACAGACCCCTCCATTATCTACTGTACAGACCCCTCCATTATCTACTATACAGACCCCTCCCTTATCTACTGTACAGACCCCTCCATTATCTACTGTACAGACCCCTCCGTTATCTACTATACAGACCCCTCCATTATCTACTGTACAGACCCCTCCGATATCTACTGTACAGACCCCTCCGTTATCTACTGTACAGACCCCTCCGTTATCTACTGTACAGACCCTTCATTATCTACTGTACAGACTCCTCTGTTATCTTCTCTACAGACTCCTCCATTATCTACTGTACAGACTCCTCCGTTATCTACTGTACAGACCCCTCCCTTATCTACTATACAGACCCCTCTGTTATCTACTGTACCGACCCCTCCATATCTACTGTACAGACCCCTCCCTTATCTACTGTACAGACCCCTCCATTATCTACTGTACAGACCCCTCCGTTATCTACTATACAGACCCCTCCGTTATCTACTGTACAGACCCCTCCGTTATCTACTATACAGACCCCTCTCTTATCTACTGTACAGACCCCTCCATTATCTACTGTACAGACCCCTCCGTTATCTACTGTACAGACCCCTCCGTTATCTACTGTACAGACCCCTCCATTATCTACTGTACAGACCCCTCCATTATCTACTATACAGACCCCTCCGTTATCTACTGTACAGACCCCTCCGTTATCTACTATACAGACCCCTCCATTATCTACTGTACAGACCCCTCCGTTATCTACTGTACAGACCCTTCATTATCTACTGTACAGACTCCTCTGTTATCTACTCTACAGACTCCTCCATTATCTACTGTACAGACTCCTCCGTTATCTACTATACAGACCCCTCCCTTATCTACTGTACAGACCCCTCCATTATCTACTGTACAGACCCCTCCGTTATCTACTATACAGACCCCTCCATTATCTACTGTACAGACCCCTCCGTTATCTACTGTACAGACCACTCCGTTATCCACTGTACAGACCCCTCCGTTATCTACTGTACAGACCCTTCCGTTATCTACTGTACAGACCACTCCGTTATCTACTCTACAGACTCCTCCATTATCTACTGTACAGACTCCTCCGTTATCTACTGTACAGACCCCTCCCTTATCTACTATACAGACCCCTCCGTTATCTACTGTACCGACCCCTCCATTATCTACTGTACAGACCCCTCCCTTATCTACTGTACAGACCCCTCCATTATCTACTATACAGACCCCTCCCTTATGTACTGTACAGACCCCTCCCTTATCTACTGTACAGACCCCTCCGTTATCTACTGTACAGACCCCTCCCTTATCTACTGTACAGACCCCTCCAGTATCTACTATACAGACCCCTCCATTATCTACTGTACAGACCCCTCCATTATCTACTGTACAGACCCCTCCATTATCTACTGTACGACCCCTCCATTATCTACTATACAGACCCCTCCATTATCAACTATACAGACCCCTACATTATCTACTGTACAGACCCCTCCCTTATCTACTGTACAGACCCCTCCATTATCTACTGTACATACCCCTCCATTATCTATTATACAGACCCCTCCATTATCTACTGTACAGACCTCTCCGTTATCTACTGTACAGACCCCTCCCTTATCTACTGTACAGACCCCTCCGTTATCTACTGTACAGACCTCTCCATTACCTACTGTACAGACACCTCCCTTATCTACTGTACAGACCCCTCCATTATCTATTATACAGACCCCTCCATTATCTACTTTACAGAACTCTCCGTTATCTATTGTACAGGATCCTCCATTATCTACTGTACAGACCCCTCCATTATCTACTGTACAGACCCCTCCATTATCTACTGTACAGACCCCTCCGTTATCTACTATACAGACACCTCTATTATCTACTGTACAGACCCCTCCATTATCTACTGTACAGACCCCGCCGTTATCTACTATACAGACCCCTCCCTTATCTACTATACAGACCCCTCCATTATCTACTGTACAGACCCCTCCCTTATCTACTATACAGACCCCTCCGTTATCTACTGTACAGACCCCTCCGTTATCTACTGTACAGACCCCTCCCTTATCTACTATACAGACCCCTCCGTTATCTACTATACAGACCCCTCCATTATCTACTGTACAGACCCCTCCCTTATCTACTATACAGACCCCTCCATTATCTACTATACAGACCCCTCCATTATCTACTGTACAGACCCCTCCCTTATGTACTGTACAGACCCCTCCATTATCTACTATACAGACCCCTCCCTTATGTACTGTACAGACCCCTCCCTTATCTACTGTACAGACCCCTCCGTTATCTACTGTACAGACCCCTCCCTTATCTACTGTACAGACCCCTCCATTATCTACTATACAGACCCCTCCATTATCTACTGTACAGACCCCTCCATTATCTACTGTACAGACCCCTCCATTATCTACTGTACAGACCCTTCCATTATCTACTGTACAGGATCCTCCCTTATCTACTGTACAGACCCCTCCATTATCTACTGTACAGGATCCTCCCTTATCTACTATACAGACCCCTCCGTTATCTACTGTACAGACACCTCCATTATCTACTATACAGACTCCTTCGTTATCTACTATACAGACCCCTCCATTATCTACTGTACAGACCCCTCCCTTATCTACTGTACAGACCCCTCCATTATCTACTGTACAGACACCTCCATTATCTACTGTGCAGGATCCTCAATTATCTACTGTACAGATGCCTCCGTTATCTACTGTACAGACCCCTCCATTATCTACTGTACAGACCCCTCCGTTATCTACTGTACAGACCCCTCAATTATCTACTATACAGACCCCTCCATTATCTACTGTACAGACCCCTCTATTATCTACTGTACAGACCCCTCCGTTATCTACTGTACAGACCCCTCCCTTAACTACTGTACAGGATCCTCTATTATCTACTGTACAGAACCCCTCCGTTATCTACTATACAGACCCCTCCCTTATCTGCTGTACAGACCCCTCCATTATCAACTATACAGACCCTCCCTTATCTACTATACAGACCCCTCCATTATCTACTGTACAGACCCCTCCATTACCTATTATACAGACACCTCCATTATCTACTGTAGAGACCCCTCCATTATCTACTGTACAGACCCCTCCGTTATCTAATGTACAGACCCCTCAATTATCTACTATACAGACCCCTCCGTTATCTACTGTACAGACCCCTCCCTTATCTACTGTACAGACCCCTCCGTTATCTACTGTACAGACCTCTCCATTACCTACTGTACAGACACCTCCCTTATCTACTGTACAGACCCCTCCATTATCTATTATACAGACCCCTCCATTATCTACTTTACAGAACTCTCCGTTATCTATTGTACAGGATCCTCCATTATCTACTGTACAGACCCCTCCATTATCTACTGTACAGACCCCTCCATTATCTACTGTACAGACCCCTCCGTTATCTACTATACAGACACCTCTATTATCTACTGTACAGACCCCTCCGTTATCTACTATACAGACCCCTCTATTATCTACTATACAGACCCCTCCATTATCAACTATACAGACCCCTCCGTTATCTACTGTACAGACCCCTCCTTTATCTATTATACAGACCCCTCCCTTATCTACTGTACAGACCCCTCCGTTATCTACTATACAGACACCTCCATTATCTACTGTACAGACCCCTCCATTATCTACTGTACAGACTCCTCTATTATCTACTATACAGACCCCTCCATTATCTACTATACAGGATCCTCCATTATCTACTGTATAGACCCTTCCGTTATCTACTGTACAGGATCCTCCATTATCTACTGTACAGACCCCTACATTATCTACTGTGCAGGATCCTCTATTATCTACTGTACAGGCGCCTCCGTTATCTACTGTACAGACCCCTCCATAATCTACTGTACAGACCCCTCCGTTATCTACTGTACAGACCCCTCCATTATCTACTATACAGACCCCTCCGTTATCTACTGTACAGACCCCTCTATTATCTACTGTACAGACCCCTCCATTATCTACTGTGCAGTATCCTCTATTATCTACTGTACAGACCCCTCCCTTATCTACTGTACAGGATCCTCTATTATCTACTGTACAGACCCCTCTGTTATCTACTATACAGACCCCTCCCTTATCTACTGTACAGACCCCTCCATGATCTACTGTACAGACCCCTCCATTATCTACTATACAGACCCCTCCATTATCAACTATACAGACCCTCCCTTATCTACTATACAGACCCCTCCATTATCTACTGTACAGACCCCTCCATTATCTACTGTACAGACCCCTCCCTTATCTACTGTACAGACCCCTCCATTATCTACTATACAGACCCCTCCATTATCTACTGTACAGGATCCTCCCTTATCTACTGTACAGACCCCTCCATTATCTACTGTACAGACCCCTCCATAATCTACTGTACAGTCCCCTCCGTTATCTACTGTACAGACCCCTCCATTATCTACTATACAGACCCCTCCGTTATCTACTGTACAGACCCCTCTATTATCTACTGTACAGACCCCTCCATTATCTTCTGTGCAGTATCCTCTATTATCTACTGTACAGACCCCTCCCTTATCTACTGTACAGGATCCTCTATTATCTACTGTACAGACCCCTCCCTTATCTACTATACAGACCCCTCCCTTATCTACTGTACAGACCCCTCCATTATCTACTATACAGACCCCTCCGTTATCTACTGTACAGACCCCTCCCTTATCTACTGTACAGACCCCTCCGTTATCTACTGTACAGACCTCTCCGTTATCTACTGTACAGGATCCTCCATTATCTACTGTACAGACCCCTCCTTTATCTACTGTACAGACCCCTCCTTTATCTACTATACAGACCCCTCCATTATCTACTGTACAGACCCCTCCGTTATCTACTATACAGACCCCTCCATTATCTACTATACAGACCCCTCCATTATCTACTATACAGACCCCTCCATTATCAACTATACAGACCCTCCCTTATCTACTATACAGACCCCTCCATTATCTACTGTACAGGATCCTCTATTATCTACTGTACAGACTCCTCCGTTATCTACTATACAGACTCCTCCCTTATCTACTGTACAGACCCCTCCATTATCTACTGTACAGACCCCTCCATTATCTACTATACAGACCCCTCCATTATCAACTATACAGACCCTCCCTTATCTACTATACAGACCCCTCCATTATCTACTGTACAGACCCCTCCATTATCTACTGTACAGACCCCTCCATTACCTATTATACAGACCCCTCCATTATCTACTGTACAGACCCCTCCATTATCTACTGTACAGACCCCCCCGTTATCTACTGTACAGACCCCTCAATTATCTACTATACAGACCCCTCCGTTATCTACTGAACAGACCCCTCCCTTATCTACTGTACAGACCCCTCCGTTATCTACTGTACAGACCTCTCCATTACCTACTGTACAGACTCCTCCCTTATCTACTGTACAGACCCCTCCATTATCTATTATACAGACCCCTCCATTATCTACTGTACAGACCTCTCCGTTATCTACTGTACAGGATCCTCCATTATCTACTGTACAGACCCCTCCATTATCTACTGTACAGACCCCTCCATTATCTACTGTACAGACCCCTCCGTTATCTACTATACAGATCCCTCTATTATCTACTGTACAGACCCCTCCGTTATCTACTATACAGACCCCTCTATTATCTACTATACAGACCCCTCCATTATCTACTATACAGACCCCTCCGTTATCTACTGTACAGACCCCTCCGTTATCTATTTTACAGACCCCTCCGTTATCTACTATACAGACCCCTCCGTTATCTACTATACAGACCCATCCATTATCTACTATACAGACCCCTCCATTATCTACTGTACAGACCTCTCCGTTATCTACTGTACAGGATCCTCCATTATCTACTGTACAGACCCCTCCATTATCTACTGTACAGACCCCTCCATTATCTACTGTACAGACCCCTCCGTTATCTACTATACAGATCCCTCTATTATCTACTGTACAGACCCCTCCGTTATCTACTATACAGACCCCTCTATTATCTACTATACAGACCCCTCCATTATCTACTATACAGACCCCTCCGTTATCTACTATACAGACCCCTCCGTTATCTACTGTACAGACCCCTCCATTATCTACTGTACAGACTCCTCTATTATCTACTATACAGACCCCTCCATTATCTACTATACAGACCCCTCCATTATCTACTGTACAGGATCCTCCATTATCTACTGTACAGACCCCTCCATTATCTACTGCACAGACCCTCCGTTATCTACTGTACAGACCCCTCCTTTATCTACTATACAGACCCCTCCCTTATTTACTATACAGACCCCTCCATTATCTACTGTACAGGATCCTCCATTATCTGCTGTACAGACCCCTCCATTATCTACTGTACAGACCCTTCCATTATCTACTGTACAGGATCCTCCATTATCTACTATACAGACCCCTCCATTATCTACTATACAGACCCCTCCGTTATCTACTGTACAGACCCCTCCCTTATCTACTGTACAGACCCCTCCATTATCTACTGTACAGACCCCTCTGTTATCTACTGTACAGACCCCTCCCTTATCTACTGTACAGACCCCTCCATTATCTACTGTACAGACCCCTCTGTTATCTACTGTACAGACCCCTCCATTATCTACTATACAGACCCCTTCATTATCTACTGTACAGACCCCTCCGTTATCTACTGTACAGACTCCTCTATTATCTACTATACAGACCCCTCCATTATCTACTATACAGGATCCTCCATTATCTACTGTACAGACCCTTCCGTTATCTACTGTACAGGATCCTCCATTATCTACTGTACAGACCCCTCCATTATCTACTGTACAGACCCCTCCATTATCTATTATACAGACCCCTCCATTATCTACTGTACAGACCCCTCCATTATCTACTATACAGACCCCTCCGTTATCTACTATACAGACCCCTCCATTATCTACTATACAGACCCCTCCGTTATCTACTGTACAGACCCCTCCATTATCTATTATACAGACCCCTCCATTATCTACTGTACAGACCCCTCCATTATCTACTGTACAGAACCCTCCTTTATCTACTATACAGACCCCTCCGTTATCTACTGTACAGACCCCTCCATTATCTACTATACAGACCCCTACATTATCTTCTGTACAGGATCCTCCATTATCTACTGTACAGACCCCTCCATTATCTACTGTACAGACCCTCCTTTATCTACTATACAGACCCCTCCGTTATCTACTGTACAGACCCCTCCATTATCTACTGAACAGACCCCTCAATTATCTACTATACAGACCCTCTGTTATCTACTGTACAGACCCCTCCATTATCTATTGTACAGACCCTCCGTTATCTACTGTACAGACCCCTCCTTTATCTACTATACAGACCCCTCCGTTATCTACTGTACAGACCCCTCCATTATCTACTGTACAGACCCCTCAATTATCTACTATACAGACCCCTCCGTTATCTACTGAACAGACCCCTCCGTTATCTACTGTACAGACCCCTCCATTATCTACTGTACAGACCCCTCAATTATCTGCTATAAAGACCCCTCCATTATCTACTATACAGACCCCTCCCTTATCTACTGTACAGACCACTCCGTTATCTACTATACAGACCCCTCTCTTATCTACTGTACAGACCCCTCCATTATCTACTGTGCAAAACCCTCCATTATCTACTGCACAGACCCCTCTCTTTTCTACTGTACAGACCCCTCCATTATCTACTGCACAGACCCCTCTCTTATCTACTGTACAGACCCCTCCATTATCTACTATACAGACCCCTCCGTTATCTACTGTACAGACCCCTCCATTATCTACTGTACAGACCCCTCAATTATCTATTATACAGACCCCTCCATTATCTACTATACAGACCCCTCCCTTATCTACTGTACAGACCCCTCCGTTATCTACTATACAGACCCCTCTATTATCTACTATACAGACCCCTCCCTTATCTACTGTACAGACCCCTCCCTTATCTACTATACAGACCCCTCCATTATCTACTGTACAGACCCCTCCATTATCTACTGTACAGACCCCTCCGTTATCTACTATACAGACCCCTCCATTATCTACTGTACATACCCCTCCGTTATCTACTATACAGACCCCTCTATTATCTACTATACAGACCCCTCCCTTATCTACTGTACAGACCCCTCTATTATCTACTATACAGACCCCTCCATTATCTACTGTACAGACACCTCCCTTATCTACTGTACAGACCCCTCCATTATCTACTGTACAGACCCCTCCATTATCTACTGTACAGACACCTCCGTTATCTACTGTACAGACCTCTCCATTACCTACTGTACAGACACCTCCCTTATCTACTGTACAGACCCCTCCATTATCTATTATACAGACCCCTCCATTATCTACTGTACAGACCTCTCCGTTATCTATTGTACAGGATCCTCCATTATCTACTGTACAGACCCCTCCATTATCTACTGTACAGACCCCTCCATTATCTACTGTACAGACCCCTCCGTTATCTACTATACAGACACCTCTATTATCTACTGTACAGACCCCTCCGTTATCTACTATAAAGACCCCTCTATTATCTACTATACAGACCCCTCCATTATCTACTATACAGACCCCTTCGTTATCTACTGTACAGACCCCTCCGTTATCTGTTATACAGACCCCTCCCTTATCTACTGTACAGACCCCTCCGTTATCTACTATACAGACCCCTCCATTATCTACTATACAGACCCCTCCGTTATCTACTGTACAGACCCCTCCGTTATCTATTATACAGACCCCTCCCTTATCTACTGTACAGACCTCTCCGTTATCTACTGTACAGGATCCTCCATTATCTACTGTACAGACCCCTCCATTATCTACTGTACAGACTCCTCTATTATCTACTATACAGACCCCTCCATTATTTACTATACAGACCCCTCCATTATCTACTGTACAGGATCCTCCATTATCTACTGTACAGACCCCTCCATTATCTACTGCACAGACCCTCCGTTATCTACTGTACAGACCCCTCCTTTATCTACTATACAGACCCCTCCATTATCTACTGTACAGGATCCTCCATTATCTGCTGTACAGACCCCTCCATTATCTACTGTACAGACCCTTCCGTTATCTACTGTACAGGATCCTCCATTATCTACTATACAGACCCCTCCATTATCTACTATACAGACCCCTCCGTTATCTACTGTACAGACCCCTCCCTTATGTACTGTACAGACCCCTCCATTATCTACTGTACAGACTCCTCTGTTATCTACTGTACAGACCCCTCCCTTATCTACTGTACAGACCCCTCTATTATCTACTATACAGACTCCTCCGTTATCTACTTACAGACCCCTCCCTTATCTACTGTACAGACCCCTCTGTTATCTACTGTACAGACCCCTCCATTATCTACTATACAGACCCATTCATTATCTACTGTACAGACCCCTCCATTATCTACTGTACAGACTCCTCTATTATCTACTATACAGACCCCTCCATTATCTACTATACAGGATCCTCCATTATCTACTGTACAGACCCTTCCGTTATCTACTGTACAGGATCCTCCATTATCTACTGTACAGACCCCTACATTATCTACTGTGCAGGATCCTCTATTATCTACTGTACAGGCGACTCCGTTATCTACTGTACAGACCCCTCCATAATCTACTGTACAGACCCCTCCGTTATCTACTGTACAGACCCCTCCATTATCTACTATACAGACCCCTCCGTTATCTACTGTACAGACCCCTCTATTATCTACTGTACAGACCCCTCCATTATCTACTGTGCAGTATCCTCTATTATCTACTGTACAGACCCCTCCCTTATCTACTGTACAGGATCCTCTATTATCTACTGTACAGACCCCTCTGTTATCTACTATACAGACCCCTCCCTTATCTACTGTACAGACCCCTCCATTATCTACTGTACAGACCCCTCCATTATCTACTATACAGACCCCTCCATTATCAACTATACAGACCCTCCCTTATCTACTATACAGACCCCTCCATTATCTACTGTACAGACCCCTCCATTATCTACTGTACAGACCCCTCCCTTATCTACTGTACAGACCCCTCCATTATCTACTATACAGACCCCTCCATTATCTACTGTACAGGATCCTCCCTTATCTACTGTACAGACCCCTCCCTTATCTACTATACAGACCCCTCCCTTATCTACTGTACAGACCCCTTCATTATCTACTGTACAGACCCCTCCATTATCTACTATACAGACCCCTCCATTATCAACTATACAGACCCTCCCTTATCTACTATACAGACCCCTCCATTATCTACTGTACAGTCCCCTCCATTATCTACTGTGCAGACCCCTCCATTACCTATTATACAGACCCCTCCATTATCTACTGTACAGACCCCTCCATTATCTACTGTACAGACCCCCCCGTTATTTACTGTACAGACCCCTCAATTATCTACTATACAGACCCCTCCGTTATCTACTGTACAGACCCCTCCCTTATCTACTGTACAGACCCCTCCGTTATCTACTGTACAGACCTCTCCATTACCTACTGTACAGACTCCTCCCTTATCTACTGTACAGACACCTCCATTATCTAATATACAGACCCCTCCATTATCTACTGTACAGACCTCTCCGTTATCTACTGTACAGGATCCTCCATTATCTACTGTACAGACCCCTCCTTTATCTACTGTACAGGATCCTCTATTATCTACTGTACAGACTCCTCCGTTATCTACTATACAGACTCCTCCCTTATCTACTGTACAGACCCCTCCATTATCTACTGTACAGACCCCTCCATTATCTACTATACAGACCCCTCCATTATCAACTATACAGACCCTCCCTTATCTACTATACAGACCCCTCCATTATCTACTGTACAGACCCCTCCATTATCTACTGTACAGACCCCTCCATTACCTATTATACAGACCCCTCCATTATCTACTGTACAGACCCCTCCATTATCTACTGTACAGACCCCCCCGTTATCTACTGTACAGACCCCTCAATTATCTACTATACAGACCCCTCCGTTATCTACTGTACAGACCCCTCCCTTATCTACTGTACAGACCCCTCCGTTATCTACTGTACAGACCTCTCCATTACCTACTGTACAGACTCCTCCCTTATCTACTGTACAGACCCCTCCATTATCTACTGTACAGACCCCTCCATTATCTATTATACAGACCCCTCCATTATCTACTGTACAGACCTCTCCGTTATCTACTGTACAGGATCCTCCATTATCTACTGTACAGACCCCTCCATTATCTACTGTACAGACCCCTCCATTATCTACTCTACAGACCCCTCCGTTATCTACTATACAGATCCCTCTATTATCTACTGTACAGACCCCTCCGTTATCTACTATACAGACCCCTCTATTATCTACTATACAGACCCCTCCGTTATCTACTGTACAGACCCCTCCGTTATCTATTTTACAGACCCCTCCGTTATCTACTATACAGACCCCTCCGTTATCTACTATACAGACCCATCCATTATCTACTATACAGACCCCTCCATTATCTACTGTACAGACCCCTCCGTTATCTACTATACAGACCCCTCCGTTATCTACTGTACAGACCCCTCCATTATCTACTGTACAGACCCCTCCGTTATCTACTATACAGACCCCTCCATTATCTACTGTACAGACCCCTCCGTTATCTACTATACAGACCCCTCCGTTATCTACTGTACAGACCCCTCCGTTATCTACTGTACAGACTCCTCTATTATCTACTATACACACCCCTCCATTATCTACTATACAGACCCCTCCATTATCTACTGTACAGGATCCTCCATTATCTACTGTACAGACCCCTCCATTATCTACTGCACAGACCCTCCGTTATCTACTGTACAGACCCCTCCTTTATCTACTATACAGACCCCTCCCTTATCTACTATACAGACCCCTCCATTATCTACTGTACAGGATCCTCCATTATCTGCTTTACAGACCCCTCCATTATCTACTGTACAGACCCTTCCATTATCTACTGTACAGGATCCTCCATTATCTACTATACAGACCCCTCCATTATCTACTATACAGACCCCTCCGTTATCTACTGTACAGACCCCTCCCTTATCTACTGTACAGACCCCTCCATTATCTACTGTAGAGACCCCTCTGTTATCTACTGTACAGACCCCTCCCTTATCTACTGTACAGACCCCTCTATTATCTACTATACAGACTCCTCCGTTATCAACTTACAGACCCCTTCATTATCTACTGTACAGACCCCTCTGTTATCTACTGTACAGACCCCTCCATTATCTACTATACAGACCACTACATTATCTACTGTACAGACCCCTCCGTTATCTACTGTACAGACTCCTCTATTATCTACTATACAGACCCCTCCATTATCTACTATACAGGATCCTCCATTATCTACTGTACAGACCCCTCCCTTATCTACTGTACAGACCCCTCTATTATCTACTATACAGACTCCTCCGTTATCAACTTACAGACCCCTTCATTATCTACTGTACAGACCCCTCTTTTATCTACTGTACAGACCCCTCCATTATCTACTATACAGACCACTACATTATCTACTGTACAGACCCCTCCGTTATCTACTGTACAGACTCCTCTATTATCTACTATACAGACCCCTCCATTATCTACTATACAGGATCCTCCATTATCTACTATACAGACCCCTCCATTATCTACTATACAGGATCCTCCATTATCTACTGTACAGACCCCTCCGTTATCTACTGTACAGACTCCTCTATTATCTACTATACAGACCCCTCCATTATCTACTATACAGGATCCTCCATTATCTACTGTACAGACCCTTCCGTTATCTACTGTACAGGATCCTCCATTATCTACTGTACAGACCCCTCCATTATCTACTGTACAGACCCCTCCATTATCTATTATACAGACCCCTCCATTATCTACTGTACAGACCCCTCCATTATCTGCTATACAGACCCCTCCGTTATCTACTATACAGACCCCTCCATTATCTACTGTACAGGATCCTCCATTATCTACTGTACAGACCCCTCCATTATCTACTGCACAGACCCTCCGTTATCTACTGTACAGACCCCTCCTTTATCTACTATACAGACCCCTCCATTATCTACTGTACAGGATCCTCCATTATCTGCTGTACAGACCCCTCCATTATCTACTGTACAGACCCTTCCGTTATCTACTGTACAGGATCCTCCATTATCTACTATACAGACCCCTCCATTATCTACTATACAGACCCCTCCGTTATCTACTGTACAGACCCCTCCCTTATGTACTGTACAGACCCCTCCATTATCTACTGTACAGACTCCTCTGTTATCTACTGTACAGACCCCTCCCTTATCTACTGTACAGACCCCTCTATTATCTACTATACAGACTCCTCCGTTATCTACTTACAGACCCCTCCCTTATCTACTGTACAGACCCCTCTGTTATCTACTGTACAGACCCCTCCATTATCTACTATACAGACCCATTCATTATCTACTGTACAGACCCCTCCATTATCTACTGTACAGACTCCTCTATTATCTACTATACAGACCCCTCCATTATCTACTATACAGGATCCTCCATTATCTACTGTACAGACCCTTCCGTTATCTACTGTACAGGATCCTCCATTATCTACTGTACAGACCCCTACATTATCTACTGTGCAGGATCCTCTATTATCTACTGTACAGGCGACTCCGTTATCTACTGTACAGACCCCTCCATAATCTACTGTACAGACCCCTCCGTTATCTACTGTACAGACCCCTCCATTATCTACTATACAGACCCCTCCGTTATCTACTGTACAGACCCCTCTATTATCTACTGTACAGACCCCTCCATTATCTACTGTGCAGTATCCTCTATTATCTACTGTACAGACCCCTCCCTTATCTACTGTACAGGATCCTCTATTATCTACTGTACAGACCCCTCTGTTATCTACTATACAGACCCCTCCCTTATCTACTGTACAGACCCCTCCATTATCTACTGTACAGACCCCTCCATTATCTACTATACAGACCCCTCCATTATCAACTATACAGACCCTCCCTTATCTACTATACAGACCCCTCCATTATCTACTGTACAGACCCCTCCATTATCTACTGTACAGACCCCTCCCTTATCTACTGTACAGACCCCTCCATTATCTACTATACAGACCCCTCCATTATCTACTGTACAGGATCCTCCCTTATCTACTGTACAGACCCCTCCCTTATCTACTATACAGACCCCTCCCTTATCTACTGTACAGACCCCTTCATTATCTACTGTACAGACCCCTCCATTATCTACTATACAGACCCCTCCATTATCAACTATACAGACCCTCCCTTATCTACTATACAGACCCCTCCATTATCTACTGTACAGTCCCCTCCATTATCTACTGTGCAGACCCCTCCATTACCTATTATACAGACCCCTCCATTATCTACTGTACAGACCCCTCCATTATCTACTGTACAGACCCCCCCGTTATTTACTGTACAGACCCCTCAATTATCTACTATACAGACCCCTCCGTTATCTACTGTACAGACCCCTCCCTTATCTACTGTACAGACCCCTCCGTTATCTACTGTACAGACCTCTCCATTACCTACTGTACAGACTCCTCCCTTATCTACTGTACAGACACCTCCATTATCTAATATACAGACCCCTCCATTATCTACTGTACAGACCTCTCCGTTATCTACTGTACAGGATCCTCCATTATCTACTGTACAGACCCCTCCTTTATCTACTGTACAGGATCCTCTATTATCTACTGTACAGACTCCTCCGTTATCTACTATACAGACTCCTCCCTTATCTACTGTACAGACCCCTCCATTATCTACTGTACAGACCCCTCCATTATCTACTATACAGACCCCTCCATTATCAACTATACAGACCCTCCCTTATCTACTATACAGACCCCTCCATTATCTACTGTACAGACCCCTCCATTATCTACTGTACAGACCCCTCCATTACCTATTATACAGACCCCTCCATTATCTACTGTACAGACCCCTCCATTATCTACTGTACAGACCCCCCCGTTATCTACTGTACAGACCCCTCAATTATCTACTATACAGACCCCTCCGTTATCTACTGTACAGACCCCTCCCTTATCTACTGTACAGACCCCTCCGTTATCTACTGTACAGACCTCTCCATTACCTACTGTACAGACTCCTCCCTTATCTACTGTACAGACCCCTCCATTATCTACTGTACAGACCCCTCCATTATCTATTATACAGACCCCTCCATTATCTACTGTACAGACCTCTCCGTTATCTACTGTACAGGATCCTCCATTATCTACTGTACAGACCCCTCCATTATCTACTGTACAGACCCCTCCATTATCTACTCTACAGACCCCTCCGTTATCTACTATACAGATCCCTCTATTATCTACTGTACAGACCCCTCCGTTATCTACTATACAGACCCCTCTATTATCTACTATACAGACCCCTCCATTATCTACTATACAGACCCCTCCGTTATCTACTGTACAGACCCCTCCGTTATCTATTTTACAGACCCCTCCGTTATCTACTATACAGACCCCTCCGTTATCTACTATACAGACCCATCCATTATCTACTATACAGACCCCTCCATTATCTACTGTACAGACCCCTCCGTTATCTACTATACAGACCCCTCCGTTATCTACTATACAGACCCCTCCATTATCTACTGTACAGACCCCTCCGTTATCTACTATACAGACCCCTCCGTTATCTACTGTACAGACCCCTCCGTTATCTACTGTACAGACTCCTCTATTATCTACTATACACACCCCTCCATTATCTACTATACAGACCCCTCCATTATCTACTGTACAGGATCCTCCATTATCTACTGTACAGACCCCTCCATTATCTACTCTACAGACCCCTCCGTTATCTACTATACAGATCCCTCTATTATCTACTGTACAGACCCCTCCGTTATCTACTATACAGACCCCTCTATTATCTACTATACAGACCCCTCCATTATCTACTATACAGACCCCTCCGTTATCTACTGTACAGACCCCTCCGTTATCTATTTTACAGACCCCTCCGTTATCTACTATACAGACCCCTCCGTTATCTACTATACAGACCCATCCATTATCTACTATACAGACCCCTCCCTTATCTATTGTACAGACCCCTCCATTATCTACTGTACAGACCCCTCCGTTATCTACTATACAGACCCCTCCATTATCTACTGTACAGACCCCTCCGTTATCTACTATACAGACCCCTCCGTTATCTACTGTACAGACCCCTCCGTTATCTATTTTACAGACCCCTCCGTTATCTACTATACAGACCCCTCCGTTATCTACTATACAGACCCATCCATTATCTACTATACAGACCCCTCCCTTATCTATTGTACAGACCCCTCCATTATCTACTGTACAGACCCCTCCGTTATCTACTATACAGACCCCTCCATTATCTACTGTACAGACCCCTCCGTTATCTACTATACAGACCCCTCCGTTATCTACTGTACAGACCCCTCCGTTATCTACTGTACAGACTCCTCTATTATCTACTATACACACCCCTCCTTTATCTACTATACAGACCCCTCCCTTATCTACTATACAGACCCCTCCATTATCTACTGTACAGGATCCTCCATTATCTGCTTTACAGACCCCTCCATTATCTACTGTACAGACCCTTCCATTATCTACTGTACAGGATCCTCCATTATCTACTATACAGACCCCTCCATTATCTACTATACAGACCCCTCCGTTATCTACTGTACAGACCCCTCCCTTATCTACTGTACAGACCCCTCCATTATCTACTGTAGAGACCCCTCTGTTATCTACTGTACAGACCCCTCCCTTATCTACTGTACAGACCCCTCTATTATCTACTATACAGACTCCTCCGTTATCAACTTACAGACCCCTTCATTATCTACTGTACAGACCCCTCTGTTATCTACTGTACAGACCCCTCCATTATCTACTATACAGACCACTACATTATCTACTGTACAGACCCCTCCGTTATCTACTGTACAGACTCCTCTATTATCTACTATACAGACCCCTCCATTATCTACTATACAGGATCCTCCATTATCTACTGTACAGACCCTTCCGTTATCTACTGTACAGGATCCTCCATTATCTACTGTACAGACCCCTCCATTATCTACTGTACAGACCCCTCCATTATCTATTATACAGACCCCTCCATTATCTACTGTACAGACCCCTCCATTATCTACTATACAGACCCCTCCGTTATCTACTATACAGACCCCTCCATTATCTACTATACAGACCCCTCCGTTATCTACTGTACAGACCCCTCCATTATCTATTATACAGACCCCTCCATTATCTACTGTACAGACCCCTCCATTATCTACTGTACAGAACCCTCCTTTATCTACTATACAGACCCCTCCGTTATCTACTGTACAGACCCCTCCATTATCTACTATACAGACCCCTACATTATCTACTGTACAGGATCCTCCATTATCTACTGTACAGACCCCTCCATTATCTACTGTACAGACCCTCCTTTATCTACTATACAGACCCCTCCGTTATCTACTGTACAGACCCCTCCATTATCTACTGTACAGACCCCTCAATTATCTACTATACAGACCCTCTGTTATCTACTGTACAGACCCCTCCATTATCTACTGTACAGACCCCTCCATTATCTACTATACAGACCCCTCCATTATCAACTATACAGACCCTCCCTTATCTACTATACAGACCCCTCCATTATCTACTGTACAGACCCCTCCATTATCTACTGTGCAGACCCCTCCATTACCTATTATACAGACCCCTCCATTATCTACTGTACAGACCCCTCCATTATCTACTGTACAGACCCCCCCGTTATTTACTGTACAGACCCCTCAATTATCTACTATACAGACCCCTCCGTTATCTACTGTACAGACCCCTCCCTTATCTACTGTACAGACCCCTCCGTTATCTACTGTACAGACCTCTCCATTACCTACTGTACAGACTCCTCCCTTATCTACTGTACAGACCCCTCCATTATCTAATATACAGACCCCTCCATTATCTACTGTACAGACCTCTCCATTATCTACTGTACAGGATCCTCCATTATCTACTGTACAGACCCCTCCTTTATCTACTGTACAGGATCCTCTATTATCTACTGTACAGACTCCTCCGTTATCTACTATACAGACTCCTCCCTTATCTACTGTACAGACCCCTCCATTATCTACTGTACAGACCCCTCCATTATCTACTATACAGACCCCTCCATTATCAAATATACAGACCCTCCCTTATCTACTATACAGACCCCTCCATTATCTACTGTACAGACCCCTCCATTATCTACTGTACAGACCCCTCCATTACCTATTATACAGACCCCTCCATTATCTACTGTACAGACCCCTCCATTATCTACTGTACAGACCCCCCCGTTATCTACTGTACAGACCCCTCAATTATCTACTATACAGACCCCTCCATTATCTACTGTACAGACCCCTCCCTTATCTACTGTACAGACCCCTCCGTTATCTACTGTACAGACCTCTCCATTACCTACTGTACAGACTCCTCCCTTATCTACTGTACAGACCCCTCCATTATCTATTATACAGACCCCTCCATTATCTACTGTACAGACCTCTCCGTTATCTATTGTACAGGATCCTCCATTATCTACTGTACAGACCCCTCCATTATCTACTGTACAGACCCCTCCATTATCTACTCTACAGACCCCTCCGTTATCTACTATACAGATCCCTCTATTATCTACTGTACAGACCCCTCCGTTATCTACTATACAGACCCCTCTATTATCTACTATACAGACCCCTCCATTATCTACTATACAGACCCCTCCGTTATCTACTGTACAGACCCCTCCGTTATCTATTTTACAGACCCCTCCGTTATCTACTATACAGACCCATCCATTATCTACTATACAGACCCCTCCATTATCTACTGTACAGACCCCTCCGTTATCTACTGTACAGACCCCTCCATTATCTACTGTACAGACCCCTCCGTTATCTACTATACAGACCCCTCCGTTATCTACTGTACAGACCCCTCCATTATCTACTGTACAGACCCCTCCGTTATCTACTATACAGACCCCTCCATTATCTACTGTACAGACCCCTCCGTTATCTACTATACAGACCCCTCCGTTATCTACTGTACAGACCCCTCCATTATCTACTGTACAGACTCCTCTATTATCTACTATACACACCCCTCCATTATCTACTATACAGACCCCTCCATTATCTACTGTACAGGATCCTCCATTATCTACTGTACAGACCCCTCCATTATCTACTGCACAGACCCTCCGTTATCTACTGTACAGACCCCTCCTTTATCTACTATACAGACCCCTCCCTTATCTACTATACAGACCCCTCCATTATCTACTGTACAGGATCCTCCATTATCTGCTTTACAGACCCCTCCATTATCTACTGTACAGACCCTTCCATTATCTACTGTACAGGATCCTCCATTATATACTATACAGACCCCTCCATTATCTACTATACAGACCCCTCCGTTATCTACTGTACAGACCCCTCCCTTATCTACTGTACAGACCCCTCCATTATCTACTGTACAGACCCCTCTGTTATCTACTGTACAGACCCCTCCATTATCTACTATACAGACCCCTACATTATCTACTGTACAGACCCCTCCGTTATCTACTGTACAGACTCCTTTATTATCTACTATACAGACCCCTCCATTATCTACTATACAGGATCCTCCATTATCTACTGTACAGACCCTTCCGTTATCTACTGTACAGGATCCTCCATTATCTATTATACAGACCCCTCCATTATCTACTGTACAGACCCCTCCATTATCTACTATACAGACCCCTCCGTTATCTACTGTACAGACCCCTCCATTATCTATTATACAGACCCCTCCATTATCTACTGTACAGACCCCTCCATTATCTACTGTACAGAACCCTCCTTTATCTACTATACAGACCCCTCCGTTATCTACTGTACAGACCCCTCCATTATCTACTATACAGACCCCTACATTATCTACTGTACAGGATCCTCCATTATCTACTGTACAGACCCCTCCATTATCTACTGTACAGACCCTCCTTTATCTACTATACAGACCCCTCCGTTATCTACTGTACAGACCCCTCCATTATCTACTGAACAGACCCCTCAATTATCTACTATACAGACCCTCTGTTATCTACTGTACAGACCCCTCCATTATCTATTGTACAGACCCTCCGTTATCTACTGTACAGACCCCTCCTTTATCTACTATACAGACCCCTCCGTTATCTACTGTACAGACCCCTCCATTATCTACTGTACAGACCCCTCAATTATCTACTATACAGACCCCTCCGTTATCTACTGAACAGACCCCTCCGTTATCTACTGTACAGACCCCTCCATTATCTACTGTACAGACCCCTCAATTATCTACTATAAAGACCCCTCCATTATCTACTATACAGACCCCTCCCTTATCTACTGTACAGACCACTCCGTTATCTACTATACAGACCCCTCTCTTATCTACTGTACAGACCCCTCCATTATCTACTGTGCAGAACCCTCCATTATCTACTGCACAGACCCCTCTCTTTTCTACTGTACAGACCCCTCCATTATCTACTGCACAGACCCCTCTCTTATCTACTGTACAGACCCCTCCATTATCTACTATACAGACCCCTCAGTTATCTACTGTACAGACCCCTCCATTATCTACTGTACAGACCCCTCAATTATCTATTATACAGACCCCTCCATTATCTACTATACAGACCCCTCCCTTATCTACTGTACAGACCCCTCCGTTATCTACTATACAGACCCCTCTATTATCTACTATACAGACCCCTCCCTTATCTACTGTACAGACCCCTCCCTTATCTACTATACAGACCCCTCCATTATCTACTGTACAGACCCCTCCATTATCTACTGTACAGACCCCTCCGTTATCTACTATACAGACCCCTCCATTATCTACTGTACATACCCCTCCGTTATCTACTATACAGACCCCTCTATTATCTACAATACAGACCCCTCCCTTATCTACTGTACAGACCCCTCCCTTATCTACTATACAGACCCCTCCATTATCTACTGTACAGACCCCTCCCTTATCTACTATACAGACCCCTCCATTATCTACTGTACAGACACCTCCCTTATCTACTATACAGACCCCTCTATTATCTACTATACAGACCCCTCCATTATCTACTGTACAGACACCTCCGTTATCTACTGTACAGACCTCTCCCTTATCTACTATACAGACCCCTCCATTATCTACTGTACAGACCCCTCCGTTAATTACTGTACAGACCCCTCCATTATCTATTATACAGACCCCTCCATTATCTACTGTACAGACCCCTCCGTTATTTACTGTGCTGTTCTTAATGCCATGTGGCAAAGATTCTCATTTTTCTGGTCAGACACGTTTCCCGTTCAGATGACTTTCACATAAATCTGTATGTGACGTTGTCTGTCCTGTTGATAACATTATGTTTAATGAAAGCTTTTGATTGGTGGTCTTGATGCTGTGTAATAGAAAGTAGGGAAAGTGACTCCATAGGGACTATTAATGGGTGTCCTACTCATAAAGTTCCCTCCATTTAACACATAATGGTACTATAAAACGTGTTATATTATTTTTGGAAACAAGCTCTTTAATTTTTTTGTTGTTTGTTTTTGGGCTGCGTTCCTTCTCTCCACATTCTCGTTCAGTAGAAGTCTTTAAAAGGAGCAATCCCATTTTAGGGTCTTTGATTTTCTACAAATGTATTTTATTTTTCCCTTTAATTTAAGTTTTAAAATGTCGTAATTTAATTGGGGAGGGGCATTTACCAAGAACCGGCAAATGGCGCCTGAGCTCGTTATAGACATCAGTGAGCTTCCTGGTCACGGCCGGTACCTCTCCTCGGCTGGAGGTGCAGACAGCCCTACTTTAGTGATTTGGGGGAAAATTCAACTGCTCTACCTGCCCCTCTCAGACCCTTTAGTGACTCCCTTCCCTAAACACCCCATCTCCTAACCCTTCCCTATACAACCCATCTCCTAACCCCTCACTAAACACCCCATCTCCTAACCCTTCCCTATACACCCCATCTCCTAACCCTTCCCTATACAACCCATCTCCTAACCCCTCACTAAACACCCCATCTCCTAACCCTTCCCTATACACCCCATCTCCTAAACCTTCCCTATACACCCCATATCCTATCCCTTCCCTATACACCCCGTCTCCTAACCCTTCCCTATACAACCCATCTCCTAACCCTTCCCTATACACCCCATCTCCTATCCCTTCCCTATACACCCCATCTCCTAACCCTTCCCTATACACCCCATCTCCTATCCCTTCCCTATACACCTCATCTCCTATCCCTTCCCTATACACCCCATCTCCTAACCCTTCCCTATACACCCCATCTCCTAACTCTTCCTTATACACCCCATCTCCTATCCCTTCCTTATACACCCCATCTCTTATCCCTTCCCTATACACCCCATCTCCTATCCCTTCCCTATACACCACATCTCCTATCCCTTCCCTAAACACCCCAACTCCTAACCCTTACCTATACACCCCATCTCCTATCCCTTCCCTATACACCCCGTCTCCTAACCCTTCCCTATACAACCCATCTCCTAACCCTTCCCTATACACCCCATCTCCTATCCCTTCCTTATACACCCCATCTCCTAACCCTTCCCTATACAACCCATCTCCTAACCCTTCCCTATACACCCCATCTCCTATCCCTTCCCTATACACCCCATCTCCTAACCCTTCCCTATACACCCCATCTCCTATCCCTTCCTTATACACCCCATCTCTTATCCCTTCCCTATACACCCCATCTCCTAACCCTTCCCTATACACCCCATCTCCTATCCCTTCCCTATACACCCCATCTCCTATCCCTTCCTTATACACCCCATCTCTTATCCCTTCCCTATACACCCCATCTCCTAACCCTTCCCTATACACCCCATCTCCTATCCCTTCCTTATACACCCCATCTCTTATCCCTTCCCTATACACCCCATCTCCTAACCCCTCCCTAAACACCCCATCTCCTATCCCTTCCCTATACACCCTATCTCCTATCCCTTCCTTATACACCCCATCTCCTAACCCTTCCCTATACAACCCATCTCCTAACCCTTCCCTATACACCCCATCTCCTATCCCTTCCCTATACACCCCATCTCCTAACCCTTCCCTATACACCCCATCTCCTATCCCTTCCTTATACACCCCATCTCTTATCCCTTCCCTATACACCCCATCTCCTAACCCTTCCCTATACACCCCATCTCCTATCCCTTCCCTTACACCCCATCTCCTATCCGCTTCCCTATATACCCCATCTCCTACACCTTCCCTATACACCCCATCTCCTATCCCTTCCCTATACACCCCATCTCCTATCCCTTCCCTATACACCCCATCTCTATCCCTTCCCTATACACCCCATCTCTATCCCTTCCCTATACACCCCATCTCCTATCCCTTCCCTAAACACCCCATCTCCTATCCCTTCCCTATACACCCCATCTCCTATCCCTTCCGTATACACCCCATCTCCTATCCCTTCCCTATACACCCCATCTCCTAACCCTTCCCTATACACCCCATCTCCTATCCCTTCCCTATACACCCCATCTCCTATCCCTTCCCTATACACCCCATCTCCTAATCCCTTCCCTATACACCCCATCTCCTAACCCTTCCCTATACACCCATCTCCTAACCTCCCTAAACACCCCATCTCCTAACCCTTCCCTATACACCCCATCTCCTATCCCTTCCCTATACACCCCATCTCCTAACCCTTCCCTATACACCCCATCTCCTATCCCTTCCCTATACACCCCATCTCCTAACCCTTCCCTATACACCCCATCTCCTATCCCTTCCCTATACACCCCATCTCCTAACCCCTCCCTATAAACCCCATCTCCTATCCCTTCCCTATACACCCCATCTCCTATACCTTCCCTATACACCCCATCTCCTATCCCTTCCCTATACACCCCATCTCCTAACCCTCCCTAAACACCCATCTCCTAACCTTCCCTATACACCCCAACTCCTATCCCTCCTAAACACCCCATCTCCTAACCCCTCCCTATACACCCCATCTCCTAAACCTTCCCTATACACCCCATCTCCTATCCCTTCCCTATACACCCCATCTCCTATCCCTTCCCTATACACCCCATCTCCTAACCCTTCCCTATACACCCCAACTCCTAACCCTTCCCTATACACCCCATCTCCAATACCTTCCCTATACACCCCATCTCCTATCACCTTCCCTATACACCCCATCTCCTAACCCTTCCCTATACACCCCACTCCTATACCTTCCCTATACACCACCATCTCCTATCCCTTCCCTATACACCCCATCTCTAACCCTACCCTAAACACCCCATCCCTAACCCTTCCCTATACACCCCATCTCCTATCCCTTCCCTATACACCCCATCTCTACCCTTCCCTATACTCCCCATCTCCTACCCTTCCCTATAACCCCGTCTCCTATCCCTTCCCTATACACCCCATCTCCTATCCCTTCCCTATACACCCCATCTCCTAACCCTTCCCATACTCCCCTCTCCTTCCCTTCCCTATACACCCCATCTCCTTCCCTCCCTATACACCCCCATCTCCTATCCCTTCCCTATACACCCCATCTCCTAACCCTTCCCTTTCTACCCCCTCTCCTATCCCTTCCCTATACACCCCATCTCCTATCCCTTCCCTATACACCCCATCTCCTATCCTCCCTATACACCCCATCTCCTAACCCTTCCTATACACCCCATCTCCTAAACTTCCCTAAACACCACATCTCCTATTCCTTCCCTATACACCCCATCTCCTAACCCTTCCCTATACACCCCATCTCCTAACCCTCTCCTATACACCCCATCTCCTAACCCCTCCCTAAACACCCCATCTCCTATCCCTTCCCTATACTCCCCATCTCCTAACCCTTCCTTATACACCCCATCTCTTATCCCTTCCCTATACACCCCATCTCCTAACCCTCCCTAAATACCCCCTCTCCTAAACCTCCCTAAACACCCCAACTCCTAAACCTGCCTAAACACCCGTCTCCGAACCCCTCCCTAATACACCCCATCCTAAACCTTCCCTATACACCCCATCTCCTATCCCTTCCCTATACACCCCATCTCCTATCCCTTCCCTATACACCCCATCTCCTAACCCTTCCCTATACACCCCATCTCCAATACCTCCCTAGACACCCCATCTCCTATCCCGTCCCTATACACCCCATCTCCTAACCCTTCCCTATACACCCCATCTCCTAAACCTTCCTATACACCCCATCTCCTATCCCTTCCTATACACCCCATCTCCTAACCCTACCCTATACACCCCATCTCCTAACCCTTCCCTATACACCCCATCTCCTATCCCTTCCCTATACACCCCATCTCTAACCCTTCCCTATACACCCCATCTCCTAACCCTTCCCTATATACCCCATCTCTATCCCTTCCCTATACACCCCATCTCCTAACCCTTCCCTATACACCCCGTCTCCTATCCCTTCCCTATACACCCCATCTCCTATCCCTTCCCTATACACCCCATCTCCTATCCCTCCCTATACACCCATCTCCTAACCCTTCCCTATACACCCCATCTCCTAAACTTCCTAAACACCACATCTCCTATCCCTTCCCTATACACCCCAACTCCTAACCCTTCCCTATACACCCCATCTCCTAACCCTTCCCTATACACCCCATCTCCTAACTCTTCCCTATACACCCCATCTCCTATCCCTTCCCTATACACCCCATCTCCTAACCCTTCCCTGAGTACACCCCATCTCCTATCCTTTCCCTATACACCCCATCTCCTATCCCTTCCTATACACCCCAGCCTATCCTTCCATAAACACCCCATCTCCTAACCCTTCCCTATACACCCCATCTCCTATCCCTTCCCTATACACCCCATCTCTAACCCTTCCCTATACACCCCATCTCCTAACCCTTCCCTATATACCCCGTCTCCTATCCCTACCCTATACACCCCATCTCCTAACCCTTCCCTATACACCCCGTCTCCTAACCCTTCCCTATACACCCCGTCTCCTATCCCTTCCTATACACCCCATCTCCTATCCTTCCCTAAACACCCCATCGCCTAACCCTTCCCTATACATCCCATCTCCTATCCCTTCCCTATACACCCCATCTCCAATCCCTTCCCTATACACTCCATCTCCTATCCTTCCCTATACACCCCATCTCCTAACCCTTCCCTATACACCCCATCTCCTAAAACTTCCCTAAACACCCCCTTCTCCTATCCCTTCCCTATACACCCCATCTCCTATCCCTTCCCTATACACCCCATCTCCTAACCCTTCCCTATACACCCCGTCTCCTAACCCCTCCCTATACACCCCATCTCCTAACCCTTCCCTATACACCCCCATCTCCTAAAACTTCCCTAAACACCCCATCTCCTATCCCTTCCCTATACACCCCATCTCAGAACTCTTCCCTATACACCCCTTCTCCTAACCCTTCCCTATACACCCCATCTCCTAACCTGTTCCCTATACACCCCAGCTCCTATCCCTTCCCTATACACCCCATCTCCTATCCCGTCCCTATACACCCCATCTCCTATCCCTTCCCTATACACCCCAACTCCTAACCCTTCCCTATATACCCCATCTCCTAACCCCTCCCTATACACCCCATCACCTAACCCTTCCCTATACACCCCATCTCCTAACCCTTCCCTATACACCCCATCTCCAAACCCTTCCTATACACCCCATCTCCTATCCCTTCCCTATACACCCCATCTCCTAACCCTTCCCTATACACACCATCTCCTATCCCTTCCCTATACACCCCATCTCCTAACCCTTCCTTACACACCCCATCTCCTATCCCTTCCTATACACCCCATCTCCTAACCCTTCCCTATACACCCCATCTCCTATCCCTTCCCTATACACCCCATCTCCTATCCCTTCCCTATACACCCCATCTCCTATCCCTTCCCGATACACCCCATCTCCTAGCCCTTCCTTATACTCCCCATCTCCTAACTCTTCCCTATACACCCCATCTCCTAACCCTTCCCTATACACCCCAACTCCTAACCCTTCCCTATACACCCCATCTCCTATACCTTCCTTATACACCTCATCTCCTATCCCTTTCCTATACACCCCATCACCTAACCCTTCCCTATACACCCCATCTCCTAACCCTTCCCTATTACACCCCATCACCTAACCCTTCCCTATACACCCCATCTCCTATCCCTTCCCTATTGACACCCCATCTCCTATCCCTTCCCTATACACCCCATCTCCTATCCCTTCCCTATACACCCCATCTCCTAAACCTTCCTATACACCCCTTCTCCTAACCCCTCCTATACACCCCATCTCCTAACCCTTCCCTATACACCCCATCTCCTAAACCTTCCCTATACACCCCATCTCCTAACCCTTCCCTATACACCCCATCTCCTATCCCTTCCCTAAACAACCCCATCTCCTATCCCTTCCTCTATTTCACCCCATCTCCTAACCCTTCCCTATACACCCCAACTCCTAACCCTTCCTATACACCCCATCTCCTAAACCTTCCCTATACACCACATCTCCTAACCCCTCCTATACACCCTATCTCCTAACCCTTCCCTATACACCCCATCTCCTAAACCTTCTCTATACACCCCATCTCCTAAACCTTCCCTATACACCGCATCTCCTATCCCTTCCCTAAACAACCCCAACTCCTAACCCCTCTCCCTATACACCCCATCTCCTAACCCTTCCATAAACACCCCATCTCCTAACCCTTCCCTATACACCCCATCTATTAACCTTTCCCTATACACCCCATCTCCTAACCCTTTCCCTTTACACCCCATCTCCTTATCCTTCCCTATACACCCCTTCTCTATCCCGTCCCTATACACCCCTTCTCCTAGTACCCGTTCCCTATACACCCCATCTCCTTCCCTTCCCTATACACCCCATCTCCTATCCCTTCCTTTACACCCATCTCCTATCCCGTCCCTATACACCCAGTCTCCTAACCCTTCCCTAGACACCCATCGCCGTTCCCGTCCCTTACACCCATCTCCTAACCCTTCCCTATACACCCCATCTCCTATCCCTTCCCTAAACACCCCATCTCCTAACCCTTCCCTATACACCCCATCTCCTATCCCTTCCTTATACACCCCATCTCCTATCCCTTCCCTATATCACCCTATCTCCTAACCCTTCCCTATACACCCCTTCTTCTAACCCTTCCCTATACACCCCATCTCCTAACCCTTCCCTATACACCCATCTCCTATCCCTTCCCTATACACCCCATCTCCTAACCCTTCCCTATACACCCCATCTCCTATCCCTTCCCTATACATCCCTTCTCCTATCCCTTCCCTATACACCCCATCTCCTATCCCTTCCCTATACACCCCATCTCCTAACCTTTCCCTATACACCCCATCTCCTATCCCTTCCTTATACACCCCATCTCCTATCCCTTCCCTATACACCCCATCTCCTAACCCTTCCCTATACACCCCTTCTCCTAACCCTTCCCTATACACCCCATCTCCTATCCCTTCCCTATACACCCCATCTCCTAACCCTTCCCTATACACCCCATCTCCTATCCCTTCCCTAAACACCCCATCTCCTAACCCTTCCCTATACACCCCATCTCCTAACTCTTCCCTATACACCCCATCTCCTATCCCTTCCCTATACACCCCATCTCCTAACCCTTCCCTATACACCCCATCTCCTATACCTTCCCTAAACACCCCATCTCCTAACCCTTCCTATACACCCCATCTCCTATCCCTTCCCTATACACCTCGTCTCCTACCCTTCCCTATACACCCCATCTCCTATACCTTCCCTATACACCCCATCTCCTAACCCTTCCCTATACATCCCATCTCCTAACCCTTCCTATACACCCCATCTCCTATCCCTTCCCTATACACCCCATCTCCTAACCCTTCCCTATACACCCCATCTCCTAACCTTCCCTATACACCCCAACTCCTAACCCTTCCCTATACACCCCATCTCCTATCCCTTCCCTATACACCCCATCTCCTAACCTTTCCCTATACACCCCATCTCCTATCCCTTCCCTATACACTCCCATCTCCTATCCCTTCCCTATACACCCCATCTCCTAACCCTTCCCTATACACCCCATCTCCTAACCCTTCCTATACACCCCATCTCCTAAACCTTCCCTATACACCCCATCTCCTATCCCTTCCCTAAACACCCCAACTCCTAACCCCTCCCTATACACCCCATCTCCTAACCCTTCCTTAAACACCCCATCTCCTAACCCTTCCCTATACACCCCATCTATTAACCTTTCCCTATACACCCCATCTCCTAACCCTTCCTATACACCCCATCTCCTATCCCTTCCCTATACACCCCATCTCCTATACCTTCCCTATACACCACATCTTCTAACCCTTCCCTATACACCCTTTCTCCTAACCCTTCCCTATACACCCCATCTCCTATCCCTTCCCTATACACCCCATCTCCTAACCCTTCCCTATACACCCCATTTCCTATCCCTTCCCTATACACCCATCTCCTAACCCTTCCCTATACACCCCATCTCCTAACCCTTCCTATACACCCCATTTCCTATCCCTTCCCTATTTACCCCATCTCCTAACCCTTCCCTATACACACCCATCTCCTATCCCATCCCTATATAACCCATCTCCTATCCCTTCCCTATGCACCCCAACTCCTAACCCTTCCCTATACACCCCATCTCCTAACCTTTCCCTATACACCCCATCTCCTAACCCTTCCCTATACACCCCATCTCCTATCCCTTCCCTATACACCCCATCTCCTATACCTTCCCTATACACCACATCTTCTAACCCTTCCCTATACACCCCCTTCTCCTAACCCTTCCCTATACACCCATCTCCTATCCCTTCCCTATACACCCCATCTCCTAACCCTTCCCTATACACCCCATTTCCTATCCCTTCCCTATACACCCCATCTCCTAACCCTTCCTATACACCCCATTTCCTATCCCTTCCCTATTTACCCCATCTCCTAACCCTTCCCTATACACCACATCTCCTAACCCTTCCCTATACACCCCATCTCCTAACCCTTCCCTATACACCCCATCTCCTAACTCTTCCCTATAAACCCCATCTCCTAACCCTTCCCTATACACCCCATCTCCTATCCCTTCCCTATACACCCCGTCTCCTAACCCTTCCTATACACCCCATCTCCTATCCCTACCCTATATACCCATCTCCTATCCCTTCCATATACACCCCATCTCCTAACCCTTCCCTATACACCCCATCTCCTAAAACTTCCCTATACACCCCATCTCCTATCCCTTCCCTATATACCCCATCTCCTAACCCTTCCCTATACACCCCATCTCCTAACCCTTCCCTATACACCCCATCTCCTATCCCTTCCCTAAACACCCCATCTCCTAACCTTTCCCTATACACCCCATCTCCTATCCCTTCCCTATACACCCCATCTCCTAACCCTTACCTAGACACCCCATCTCCTATCCCTTCCCTAAACACCCCATCTCCTATCCCTTCCCTATACACCCCAGCTCCTAACTCTTCCCTATACATCCCATCTCCTATCCCTTCCCTATACACCCCAACTCCTAACCCTTCCCTATACACCCCATCTCCTATCCCTTCCCTATACACCCCATCTCCTAACCCTTCCTTATACACCCCCATCTCCTAACCCTTCCCTATACACCCCATCTCCTATCTCTTCCCTATACACCCCATCTCCTATCCCTTCCCTATACACCCCATCTCCTAACCCTTCCCTATATACCCCATCTCCTATCCCTTCCCTATACACCCCATCTCCTAACCCTTCCCTATACACACCCATCTCCTAACCCTTCCCTATACATCCCATCTCCTATCCCTTCCCTATACACCCCAACTCCTAACCCTTCCCTATACACCCCATCTCCTATCCCTTCCCTATACACCCCATCTCCTAACCCTTCCTTATACACCCCATCTCCTAACCCTTCCCTATACACCCCATCTCCTAACTCTTCCCTATACACCCCATCTCCTATCCCTTCCCTATACACCCTCATCTCCTAACCCTTCCCTATATACCCCATCTCCTATCCCTTCCCTATACACCCCATCTCCTATCCCTTCCCTATACATCCAACTCCTATCCCTTCCCTATACACCCCGTCTCATAACCCTTCCCTATACACCCCATCTCCTATCCTTCCCTATATACCCCATCTCCTTCCCTTCCTATACACCCCATCTCCTAACCCTTTCCCTATACACCCCATCTCCCTATCTCCTTCCTATACACCTCCATCTCCTAAACCTTACTTATACACCCCACCTCCTATCCCTTCCCTATACACCCCATCTCCTAACCCTTCCCTATACACCCCCATCTCCTAACCCTTCCCCTATACACCCCATCTCTTACCCCTTCCCTATACATCCCATCTCCTATCCCTTCCCTATACACCCCGTCTCCTAACCCTTCCCTATACACCCCATCTCCTATCCCTTCCCTATATACCCCATCTCCTGTCCCTTCCCTATACACCCCATCTCTTATCCCTTCCCTATACATCCCATCTCCTATCCCTTCCCTATACACCCCATCTCCTATCCCTTCCCTATACAACCCCATCTCCTAGCCCTTCCCTATACACCCCATCTCCTAACCCTTCCTTACACACCCCATCTCCTATCCCTTCCCTATACACCCCATCTCCTAACCCTTCCCTATACACCCCAACTCCTAACCCTTCCCTATATACCCCATCTCCTAACCCCTCCCTATACACCCCATCACCTAACCCTTCCCTATACACCCCATCTCCTAACCCTTCCCTATACACCCCATCTCCAAACCCTTCCTATACACCCCATCTCCTATCCCTTCCCTATACACCCCATCTCCTAACCCTTCCCTATACACACCATCTCCTATCCCTTCCCTATACACCCCCATCTCCTAACCCTTCCTTACACACCCCATCTCCTATCCCTTCCCTATACACCCCATCTCCTAACCCTTCCTATACACCCCATCTCCTATCCCTTCCCTATACACCCCATCTCCTATCCCTTCCCTATACACCCCATCTCCTATCCCTTCCTTATACACCCCATCTCCTAACTCTTTCCCTATACACCCCATCTCCTAACCCTTCCCTATACACCCCAACTCCTAACCCTTCCCTATACACCCCATCTCCTAAACCTTCCCTATACACCCCATCTCCTAACCCTTTCCTATACACCCCATCACCTAACCCTTCCCTATACACCCCATCTCCTAACCCTTCCCTATACACCCCATCACCTAACCCTTCCCTATACTACCCCATCTCCTATCCCTTCCCTATACACCCCATCTCCTATCCCTTCCCTATACTCCCCATCTCCTAACCCTTCCCTATACACCCCATCTCCTAAACCTTCCCTATACACCCCATCTCCTAACCCCTCCCTATACACCCCATCTCCTAACCCTTCCCTATACACCCCATCTCCTAAACCTTCCCTATACACCCCATCTCCTAACCCTTCCCTATACACCCCATCTCCTATCCCTTCCCTAAACACCCCATCTCCTATCCCTTCCTATTCACCTCCCATCTCCTAACCCTTCCCTATACACCCCAACTCCTAACCCTTCCCTATACACCCCATCTCCTAAACCTTCCCTATACACCCCATCTCCTAACCCCTCCCTATACACCCTATCTCCTAACCCTTCCCTATACACCCCATCTCCTGAACCTTCTCTATACACCCCATCTCCTAAACCTTCCCTATACACCGCATCTCCTATCCCTTCCCTAAACACCCCAACTCCTAACCCCTCCCTATACACCCCATCTCCTAACCCTTCCATAAACACCCCATCTCCTAACTCCTTCCCTATACACCCCATCTATTAACCTTTCCCTATACACCCCATCTCATAACCCTTCCCTATACACCCCATCTCCTATACCTTCCCTATACACCCCATCTTCTAACCCTTCCCTATACACCCCTTCTCCTAACCCTTCCCTATACACCCCATCTCCTATCCCTTCCCTATACACCCCATCTCCTATCCCTTCCCTATACACCCCATCTCCTATCCCTTCCCTATACACCCCAGTCTCCTAACCCTTCCCTATACACCCCATCTCCTATCCCTTCCCTATACACCCCATCTCCTAACCCTTCCCTATACACCCCATCTCCTATCCCTTCCCTAAACACCCCATCTCCTAACCCTTCCCTATACACCCCATCTCCTATCCCTTCCTTATACACCCCATCTCCTATCCCTTCCCTATACTCCCTATCTCCTAACCCTTCCCTATACACCCCTTCTTCTAACCCTTCCCTATACACCCCATCTCCTAACCCTTCCCTATACACCCATCTCCTATCCCTTCCCTATACACCCCATCTCCTAACCCTTCCCTATACACCCCATCTCCTATCCCTTCCCTATACATCCCATCTCCTATCCCTTCCCTATACACCCATCTCCTATCCCTTCCCTATACACCCCATCTCCTAACCTTTCCCTATACACCCCATCTCCTATCCCTTCCTTATACACCCATCTCCTATCCCTTCCCTATACACCCCATCTCCTAACCCTTCCTATACACCCCTTCTCCTAACCCTTCCCTATACACCCCATCTCCTATCCCTTCCCTATACACCCCATCTCCTAACCCTTCCCTATACACCCCATCTCCTATCCCTTCCCTAAACACCCCATCTCCTAACCCTTCCCTATACACCCCATCTCCTAACTCTTCCCTATACACCCCATCTCCTATCCCTTCCCTATACACCCCATCTCCTAACCCTTCCCTATACACCCCATCTCCTATACCTTCCCTAAACACCCCATCTCCTAACCCTTCCCTATACACCCCATCTCCTATCCCTTCCCTATACACCTCGTCTCCTAACCCTTCCCTATACACCCCATCTCCTATACCTTCCCTATACTCCCCATCTCCTAACCCTTCCCTATACATCCCATCTCCTAACCCTTCCCTATACACCCCATCTCCTATCCCTTCCCTATACACCCCATCTCCTATCCCTTCCCTATACACCCCATCTCCTAACCCTTCCCTATACACCCCAACTCCTAACCCTTCCCTATACACCCCATCTCCTATCCTTCCCTATACACCCCATCTCCTAACCTTTCCCTATACACCCCATCTCCTATCCCTTCCCTATACACCCCATCTCCTATCCCTTCCCTATACACCCCATCTCCTAACCCTTCCCTATACACCCCATCTCCTAACCCTTCCCTATACACCCCATCTCCTAAACCTTCCCTATACACCCCATCTCCTATCCCTTCCCTAAACACCCCAACTCCTAACCCCTCCCTATACACCCCATCTCCTAACCCTTCCATAAACACCCCATCTCCTAACCCTTCCCTATACACCCCATCTATTAGACCTTTCCCTATACACCCCAGCTCCTAACCCTTTCCTATACACCCCATCTCCTATCCCTTCCCTATACACCCCATCTCCTATACCTTCCCTATACACCACATCTTCTAACCCTTCCCTATACACCCCTTCTCCTAACCCTTCCTATACACCCCATCTCCTATCCCTTCCCTATACACCTCCATCTCCTAACCCTTCCCTATACACCCCATTTCCTATCCCTTCCCTATACACCCCATCTCCTAACCCTTCCCTATACACCCCATCTCCTAACCCTTCCCTATACACCCCATTTCCTATCCCTTCCCTATTTTACCCCATCTCCTAACCCTTCCCTATACACCCCATCTCCTATCCCATCCCTATATAACCCATCTCCTATCCCTTCCCTATGCACCCCAACTCCTAACCCTTCCTATACACCCCATCTCCTAACCTTTCCTATACACCCCATCTCCTAACCCTTCCCTATACACCCCATCTCCTATCCCTTCCCTATACACCCCATCTCCTATACCTTCCCTATACACCACATCTTCTAACCCTTCCCTATACACCCCTTCTCCTAACCCTTCCCTATACACCCATCTCCTATCCCTTCCCTATACACCCCATCTCCTAACCCTTCCCTATACACCCCATTCCTATCCCTTCCCTATACACCCCATCTCCTAACCCTTCCCTATACACCCCATCTCCTAACCCTTCCCTATACACCCCATTTCCTATCCCTTCCCTATTTACCCCATCTCCTAACCCTTCCCTATACACCACATCTCCTAACCCTTCCCTATACACCCCATCTCCTAACCCTTCCCTATACACCCCATCTCCTAACTCTTCCCTATAAACCCCATCTCCTAACCCTTCCCTATACACCCCATCTCCTATCCCTTCCCTATACACCCCGTCTCCTAACCCTTCCCTATACACCCCATCTCCTATCCCTACCCTATATACCCCATCTCCTATCCCTTCCATATACACCCCATCTCCTAACCCTTCCCTATACACCCCATCTCCTAAAACTTCCCTATACACCCCATCTCCTATCCCTTCCCTATATACCCCATCTCCTAACCCTTCCCTATACACCCCATCTCCTAACCCTTCCCTATACACCCCATCTCCTATCCCTTCCCTAAACACCCCATCTCCTAACCTTTCCCTATACACCCCATCTCCTATCCCTTCCCTATACACCCCATCTCCTAACCCTTACCTATACACCCCATCTCCTATCCCTTCCCTAAACAACCCCATCTCCTATCCCTTCCCTATACACCCCATCTACTAACTCTTCCCTATACATCCCATCTCCTATCCCTTCCCTATACACCCCAACTCCTAACCCTTCCCTATACACCCCATCTCCTATCCCTTCCCTATACACCCCATCTCCTAACCCTTCCTTATACACCCCATCTCCTAACCCTTCCCTATACACCCCATCTCCTATCTCTTCCCTATACACCCCATCTCCTATCCCTTCCCTATACACCCCATCTCCCTAACCCTTCCCTATATACCCCATCTCCTATCCCTTCCCTATACACCCCATCTCCTAACCCTTCCCTATACACCCCATCTCCTAACCCTTCCCTATACATCCCATCTCCTATCCCTTCCCTATACACCCCAACTCCTAACCCTTCCCTATACACCCCATCTCCTATCCCTTCCCTATACACCCCATCTCCTAACCCTTCCTTATACACCCCAGCTCCTAACCCTTCCCTATACACCCCATCTCCTAACTCTTCCCTATACACCCCATCTCCTATCTCTTCCCTATACACCCCATCTCCTAACCCTTCCCTATATACCCCATCTCCTATCCCTTCCCTATACACCCCATCTCCTATCCCTTCCCTATACATCCCAACTCCTATCCCTTCCCTATACACCCCGTCTCATAACCCTTCCTATACACCCCATCTCCTATCCCTTCCCTATATACCCCATCTCCTGTCCCTTCCCTATAACACCCCATCTCCTAACCCTTCCCTATACACCCCATCTCCTATTCCCTTTCCTATACACCCCATCTCCTAAACCTTCCTTATACACCCCACCTCCTATCCCTTCCCTATACACCCCATCTCCTAACCCTTCCCTATACACCCCATCTCCTAACCCTTCCCTATACACCCCATCTCTTAGCCCCTTCCCTATACATCCCATCTCCTATCCCTTCCCTATACACCCCGTCTCCTAACCCTTCCCTATACACCCCATCTCCTATCCCTTCCCTATATACCCCATCTCCTGTCCCTTCCCTATACACCCCATCTCTTATCCCGTCCCTATACATCCCATCTCCTATCCCTTCCCTATACACCCCATCTCCTATCCCTTCCCTATACACCCCATCTCCTATCCCTTCCCTATACACCCCATCTCCTAACCCTTCCTTACACACCCCATCTCCTATCCCTTCCCTATACACCCCATCTCCTATCACTTCCCTATACACCCCATCTCCTAACCCTTTCCTATATACCCCAACTCCTAACCCTTTCCTATACACCCCATCTCCTAAACCTTCCCTATACACCCCATCTCCTAACCCTTTCCTATACACCCCATCACCTAACCCTTCCTATACACCCCATCTCCTAACCCTTCCCTATACACCCCATAACCTAACCCTTCCCTATACACCCCATCTCCTATCCCTTCCCTATACACCCCATCTCCTAACCCTTCCCTATACACCCCATCTCCTAAACCTTCCCTATACACCCCAGTCTCCTAACCCCTCCCTATACACCCCATCTCCTAACCCTTCCCTATACACCCCATCTCCTAAACCCTTCCCTATACACCCCATCTCCTAACCCTTCCCTATACACCCCATCTCCTATCCCTTCCCTATACACCCCATCTCCTATCCCCTTCCCTATTCACCCCATCTCCTATCCCTTCCCTATACACCCCAACTCCTAACCCTTCCCTATACACCCCATCTCCTAAACCTTCCCTATACACCCCATCTCCTAACCCCTCCCTATACACCCCATCTCCTAACCCTTCCCTATACACCCCATCTCCTAAACCTTCCCTATACACCCCATCTCCTATCCCTTCCCTAAACACCCCAACTCCTAACCCCTCCCTATACACCCCATCTCCTAACCCTTCCATAAACACCCCATCTCCTAACCCTTCCCTATACACCCCATCTATTAACCTTTCCCTATACACCCCATCTCCTAACCCTTCCCTATACACCCCATCTCCTAAACCTTCCCTATACACCCCATCTCCTAACCCCTCCCTATACACCCCATCTCCTAACCCTTCCCTATACACCCCATCTCCTAAACCTTCCCTATACACCCCCATCTCCTATCCCTTCCCTAAACACCCCAACTCCTAACCCCTCCCTATACACCCCATCTCCTAACCCTTCCATAAACACCCCATCTCCTAACCCTTCCCTATACACCCCATCTATTAACCTTTCCCTATACACCCCATCTCCTATACCTTCCCTATACACCACATCTTCTAACCCTTCCCTATACACCCCTTCTCCTAACCCTTCCCTATACACCCCATCTCCTATCCCTTCCCTATACACCCATCTCCTAACCCTTCCCTATACACCCCATCTCCTATCCCTTCCCTATACACCCCGTCTCCTATCCCTTCCCTATACACCCCATCTCCTATCCTTCCCTATACACCCAGTCTCCTAACCCTTCCTATACACCCCATCTCCTATCCCTTCCCTATACACCCCATCTCCTAACCCTTCCCTATACACCCCATCTCCTATCCCTTCCCTAAACACCCCCATCTCCTAACCCTTCCCTATACACCCCATCTCCTAACTCTTCCCTATACACCCCATCTCCTATCCCTTCCCTATACACCCCATCTCCTAACCCTTCCCTATACACCCCATCTCCTATCCCTTCCCTAAACACCCCATCTCCTAACCCTTCCCTATACACCCCATCTCCTAACTCTTCCCTATACACCCCATCTCCTAACCCTTCCCTATACACCCATCTCCTATTCCTTCCCTATACACCACATCTCCTAACCTTTCACTATACACCCCATCTCCTATCCCTTCCTTATACACCCCATCTCCTATCCCTTCCCTATACACCCCATCTCCTAACCCTTCCCTATACACCCCTTCTCCTAACCCTTCCCTATACACCCCATCTCCTAACCCTTCCCTATACACCCCATCTCCTATCCCTTCCCTATACACCCCATCTACTAACCCTTCCCTATACACCCCATCTCCTATCCCTACCCTATACACCCCATCTCCTATCCCTTCCCTATACACCCCATCTCCTAACCCTTCCCTATACACCCCTTCTCCTAACCCTTCCCTATACACCCCATCTCCTATCCCTTCCCTATACACCCATCTCCTATCCCTTGCCTATACACCCCATCTCCTAACCCTTCCCTATACACCCCATCTCCTATCCCTTCCCTAAACACCCCATCTCCTAACTCTTCCCTATACACCCCATCTCCTAACCCTTCCCTATACACCCCATCTCCTATCCCTTCCCTATACATCCCATCTCCTAACCTTTCCCTATACACACCATCTCCTATCCCTTCCCTATACACCCCATCTCCTAACCTTTCCCTATACACCCCATCTCCTATCCCTTCCTTATACACCCCATCTTCTATCCCTTCCCTATACACCCCATCTCCTAACCCTTCCCTATACACCCCTTCTCCTAACCCTTCCCTATACACCCCATCTCCTAACCCTTCCCTATAAACCCCATCTCCTAACCCTTCCCTATACACCCCATCTCCTATCCCTTCCCTAAACACCCCATCTCTAACCCTTCCCTATACACCCCATCTCCTAACTCTTCCCTATACACCCCATCTCCTAACCCTTCCCTATACAACCCCATCTCCTATCCCTTCCCTATACATCCCATCTCCTAACCATTCCCTATACACCCCATCTCCTATCCCTTCCCTATACACCCCATCTCCTAACCTTTCCCTATACACCCCATCTCCTATCCCTTCCTTATACACCCCATCTCCTATCCCTTCCCTATACACCCCATCTCCTAACCCTTCCCTATACACCCCTTCTCCTAACCCTTCCCTATACACCCCATCTCCTAACCCTTCCCTATACACCCCATCTCCTAACCCTTCCCTATACATCCCATCTCCTATCCCTTCCCTATACACCCCATCTCCTATCCCTTCCTAAACACCCCATCTCCTAACCCTTCCCTATACACCCCATCTCCTAACCCTTCCCTATACACCCCATCTCCTATCCCTTCCCTATACACCCCATCTCCTAACCCTTCCCTATACACCCCATCTCCTAACTCTTCCCTATACACCCCCATCTATTAACCCTTCCTTATACACCCCATCTCCTAACCCTTCCTATACACCTCATCTTCTAACCCTTCCCTATACACCCCATCTCCTAATCCTTCCCTATACACCCCATCTCCTAACTCTTCCCTATACACCCCATCTCCTAACCCCTCCTATACACCCCATCTCCTAAACCTTCCCTATACACCCCATCTCCTATCCCGTCCTTATACACCCCATCTCCTAACCTTTCCCTATACACCCCATCTCCTATCCCTTCCTTATACACCCCATCTCCTATCCCTTCCCTATACACCCCATCTCCTAACCCTTCCCTATACACCCCTGTCTCCTAACCCTTCCCTATACACCCCATCTCCTATCCCTTCCCTATACACCCCATCTCCTATCCCTTCCCTATACTCCCCATCTCCTAACCCTTCCCTATACACCCCATCTCCTATCCCTTCCCTAAACACCCCATCTCCTAACCATTCCCTATACACCCCATCTCCTAACCCTTCCCTATACACCCCTTCTCCTAACCCTTCCCTATACACCCCATCTCCTATCCCTTCCCTATACACCCCATCTCCTATCCCTTCCCTATACTCCCCATCTCCTAACCCTTCCCTATACACCCCATCTCCTATCCCTTCCCTAAACACCCCATCTCCTAACCATTCCCTATACACCCCATCTCCTAACCTTCCCTATACACCCCATCTCCTATCCCTTCCCTAATCACCCCATCTCCTAACCCTTCCCTATACACCCCATCTACTATCCCTTCCCTATACACCCCATCTCCTATCCCTTCCCTATATACCCCATCTCCTAATCCTTCCCTATACACCCCATCTCCTATCCCTTCCCTATACACCTCATCTCCTAACCCTTCCCTATTCACCCCATCTCCTAACCCTTTCCTATACATCCCATCTCCTATCCCTTCCCTATACACCCCATCTCCTAACCCTTCCCTATACACTCCATCTCCTATCCCTTCCCTATACACCCCATCTCCTAACCCTTCCCTATACACTCCATCTCCTATCCCTTCCCTATACACCCCATCTCCTAACCCTTCCTATACACCCCATCTCCTATCCCTTCCCTATACACCCCATCTCCTATCCCTTCCCTATACACCCCATCTCCTAATCCTTCCTTATACACCCCAACTCCTAACCCTTCCTATCACCCCATCTCCGAACCCTTCCCTAAACACCCCATCTCCTATCCCTTCCCTATATACCCCATGTCCTATCCCTTCCCTATACACCCCATCTCCTATCCCTTCCCTATACACCCCATCTCCTAAATCTTCCCTATACACCCCATCTCCTAGCCCTTCCCTATACACCCCATCTCCTATCCCTTCCCTATACACCCCATTTCCTAACCCTTCCCTATACACCCCCATCTCCTAACTCTTCCCTATACACCCCATCTCCTACCCCTTCCTTATACACCCCATCTCCTATCCCTTCCCTATACACCCCATCTCCTATCCCTTCCTATACACCACATCTCCTAACCCTTCCCTATACACCCCAACTCCTAACTCTTCCCTATACACCCCATCTCCTAAACCTTCCCTATACACCCCATCTCCTATCCCTTCCCTATACACCCCATCTCCTAAACCTTCCCTATACACCCCATCTCCTATCCCTTCCCTATACACCCCATCTCCTAACCCTTCCTATACACCCCATCTCCTATCCCTTCCCTATACACCCCATCTTCTAAACCCTTCCCTATACACCCCATCTCCTATCCCTTCCCTAAACCACACCCATCTCTAACCCTTCCCTAAACACACCCCATCTCCTATCCCTTCCCTATACACCCCATCTCCTATCCCTTCCCTATACAACCCATCTCCTATCCCTTCCTTATACACCCCATCTCCTAACCCTTCCCTATACACCCCATCTCCTATCCCTTCCCTATACACCCTATCTCCTATCCCTTCCCTATACACCCCATTTCCTATCCCTTCCCTATACACCCCATCTCCTATCCCTTCCCTATACACCTCATCTCCTATCCCTTCCCTATACACCCCATCTCCTAACCCTTCCCTATACACCCCATCTCCTAACCCTTCCCTATACACCCCATCTCCTATCCCTTCCCTATACACCTCGTCTCCTAACCCTTCCCTATACACCCCGTCTCCTAACCCTTCCCTATACACCCCAACTCCTAACCCCTCCCTATACACCCCATCTCCTATCCCTTCCCTATACACCCCATCTCCTATCCCTTCCCTATACACCCCATCTCCTATCCCTTCCTTATACACCCCATCTCCTATCCCTTCCCTATACACCCCATCTCCTATCCCTTCCCTATACACCCCATCTCCTATTAATTCCCTATACACCCCATCTCCTATCCCTTCCCTATACACCCCATCTCTTATCCCTTCCCTATACACCCCAACTCCTAACCCTTCCCTATACACCCCATCTCCCATCCCTTCCCTATACACCCCATCTCCTAAACCTTTCCCTATACACCCCATCTCCTAACCCTTCCCTATACACCCCATCTCCTATCCCTTCCCTATACACCCCATCTCCTAACCCTTCCTATACACCCCATCTCCTATCCCTTCCCTATACACCCCATCACCTAACCCTTCCCTATACACCCCATCTCCTAACCCTTCCCTATACACCCCATCTCCTATCCCTTCCCTATACACCCCATCTCCTAACCCTTCCCTATACACCCCATCTCCTATCCCTTCCCTATACACCCCATCACCTAACCCTTCCCTATACACCCCATCTCCTAACCCTTCCCTATACACCCCATCTTCTATCCCTTCCCTATACACCCCATCTCCTATCCCTTCCTTATACACCCCATCTCCTAACCCTTCCTATACACCCCATCTCCTAACCCTTCCTATACACCCCATCTCCTATCCGTTTCCTATACACCCCATCTCCTAACTCTTCCCTATAAACCCCATCTCCTAACCCTGCCCTATACACCCCATTTCCTATCCCTTCCCTATACACCCCGTCTCCTAACCCTTCCCTATACACCCCATCTCCTATCCCTTCCCTATACACCCCATCTCCTAACCCTTCCTATACACCCCATCTCCTATCCCTTCCCTATACACCCCATCACCTAACCCTTCCCTATACACCCCATCTCCTAACTCTTCCCTATAAACCCCATCTCCTAACCCTTCCCTATACACCCCATCTCCTAACCCTTCCCTATACACCCCATCTCCTATCCGTTTCCTATACACCCCATCTCCTAACTCTTCCCTATAAACCCCATCTCCTAACCCTTCCCTATACACCCCATTTCCTATCCCTTCCCTATACACCCCGTCTCCTAACCCTTCCCTATACACCCCATCTCCTATCCCTTCCCTATACACCCCATCTCCTAACCCTTCCCTATACACCCCATCTCCTATCCCTTCCCTATACACCCCATCACCTAACCCTTCCCTATACA